>CAEFZY010059684.1:0-17728 GCA_903066815.1 Brachyrhaphis roseni | reverse complement strand
TAGAGAGTTTGAAAGCTCTAACATATTGTATGCCAAAAATACAGGCTGTCAAATTTGTTGTTTTTTTTCCGAGGAAAAAAATCTGAATTTTTGGACATGTTTGAAGACTCATAACTCAAGTTGTGAACCACCTACAGAGTTCATACACATATCTCCAGAAACTAGAAGAAAAGAGCTTTCAAATGAGATAAACCATAAGCATGTGGGAGTTAGTATACTATTTGTGTGACCATTGGCATTTGGGAATGTAAAACAATTGTGCATAAGCTTCTGGCGGGTGGAGGTTAACAGGTTTTAATCAGCCACATATTCAATCCAGGTGTGTGGCGGAAGGGAAACACCTAAAACATGCAGGGCAGGGGGTCTTGAGGACTGGAATTGGGAAACACTGCTCTACGCAGATGTCACAGGTTCAACCCCTGGCCTGTTGACCCCTGCTGCATGTCTTCCTGCTCTCATTACCCACTTTCCTGTCTGATCATTCTCAAATAAAGGCCAGTAGAGCCAATAAGAACAAAAAAAAAAAAAAATGGTGTTAGATAACCACTTTGTTCATGGGACACATTAATGGATTATTGTTTATAAGATAAGAGTCAAAAACACTTGCACAGTGGATGACATGCTAAAATCACAACGTCATATGGTGGCAACTGCAGCTGACTCAAGGTATTGTGAAGGTTTGTTAAATTCAAGGCAGCAAATAAGGAGGGGAAGAGGCATTTTGAGATTTTTTCTAAATTATCTCTACTACTTCTGCTAAAACGTAGGTCTTAGTCATGAAAGAAGGGCCCTTGGTGTTCACCATCTGTTTTGATTGAAGTCCATTTCAAAAACTCCTTTGGTTTACTTGTAACAAGAGACCTAAAATTAATTTAGAAAATGTTTTGTTGTTTTTATGCCTGTTTTGGTTTGTGTGGCATAGGCACTGACTATTAAGGCTGTAAACAGTAGAAATACATTTTATTTTACACTGAAAGATACAGATGATTGATATAAAGCAGCGGTGGGCAATCCTGGTCCTCGAGTGCCGGTGTCCTGCAACTCTTAGATGTCTCCCTGGTCCAACACAGTTGAATCCAACAGCTGAATCACCTCCTAAGTGCAGCCAAGTTCTCCAGAGTCCTGCTAATGACCTCATTATTTGAATCAGGTGTGTTGAAGTAGAGATACATCTAACAGTTACAGGAGACCGGCCCTCGAGGCCTGGAGTTGCCCACCCCTGATATAAAGTCATTGATGATAATGTCTTCAAGGTTACACAATCTAACATTAATTGAGGAATCTTAAAACTAACTGTAGAATCTAGGACAGGGTTTGGCTCCTTCAGAGATCCACAGTTTGCTCTCACTTTTAGCTACAGAGAACAAAACCAAATATTTCTGCTATAAAAAGTCATTCCCTGTTATAAATACTTTTGTGATAATTGAAAAAGTATCTTATTTTAGGAAATAGATGTTTTCTCATGATATCATTTACCTTTGTCTGAGGGAGGGAAAAAAACTATTTTAAGCTCAGAGTTGGTTTATAATTCTTTAGTTTGTGTCTTCTATCCTATTTAATCAGAATCCTCATGTTTCTGATTGGTAGATCCTTGTTTAAACTTCTACACAGATTTCAGTGCCTGTACACACTACAATTCATACTAAATTAGACATAGCAGAATAATCTCTTGATCTCATCAGACTACTTTATTCCTGTCTTGCTGAAAAACTAATGATGATGAACGATGCATAAATACACTGGTATTTATGCATGGGTTTGGCAGAAAGGATAAGCAAATATCACAGTAGTCTCATCCAGCTTCTCTTCATGTCCCATTTTCATCAACAAAAAACAGCTTCTGAAAATTAAGGCTTTTCTGTCCATCTTCCTGAATTGACATGTTGGACCTGCTTTGACCTGTTATCTGGAACTATGTCTACGGATGGGCTGCCCACTGATGGTGCGTAGACACAAGACATTATTCATCTGATTTTATCTCAGATCAAATCTCTGAGCTATTTTGGCAGCCTAACAAAAGTAATAACATACTTCAACCCTAAAATAATAAATGATGTGATTATTATCTATGTTTCTCATAATAGGGGACAGAGTTTTAATCCACCTTGTTTTTACTGGTTCTGCTCTAGGGTTGATTGTGATTTGTTGGTCAATAGGACAAGATTTTTGTACTCAGTCAAATGTAGTGACTTCTTTTATGAAGTAGCCTAATTGATTGAGTTAAATTTCCACTTTCTTGTTTTGATAATTACATATCTGCATGTGGTTACACCTAGAAAAGGCTGGAACAGATCAATGACTAGTTGTCACAACAGAATATTTTAGAAACATTCATTTCAGATATAACAATATAGTAAAAATACTTTAGGCTGTTTTTTAAATATAAATTTAAATAAAATATTGTCACATGGACTTCACCCTGTTTTAACACTGCAGTGAATCCTGGAACAGTCATTTTTATGCCATGAGTAACGCTCAGACCTTTGAGTTTGAACTGGATCATGTTAAAATAGAAGACGATTCAGAAATGATGAAGGGAAATGAGGAGCAGGTGGAAGAAAAGGTTCAAAAAAGCTGCTGTTTGTGCTGCTTGGAAATTCTAACACAGAATGAGAGCATAAGTGCAAAGTGCTCTAGTTTCTAATTCAACTTGTTTTTGGTAATATATTAGAACACTGATTTACAAAGACTTAAGTATTCTTAATTTTCACTTGCAGCTGGGCTGAGCAAATTTACTGGCTGATATTGCGTATTATGGTGGCATTCACACCAGCTCCTTGGGGTCAGCTGTAATTGAACGTTAGTTCTCTTGCTGGTTGTTTTAATAGCCTGATAAAAACCAGCCCCTTTGGTTCATACAGAGGTTCTGGTCAACAATTACTCACTGAAAATTAGTGTGTGGTTATGAAAAGAAAATATTTTAAAAAGATAAACACCAAAACCCATTGCTGGTCCTTGCTACAGTTCCTGAGGTCCACACAGAGGGCACAGCAGGAGAAGATGAACTGGTCTCTCCCCACAGCTGCAATCTGCAGCAGAAAAATCTTGTCAGCTGTCATCATGATTTTAAATGTGTTGAACTCTGCAGCTCAGAAAAAATGGATTAAAAAAGGACAACAAAAATCCTGATTTAAAGACACAAAAACTTCTCTTGAAGCTTTTCTGTCTCTCTTTTACAGCCTACAGTTTAAAAAAAAAACAGCAATAGCACATTGTTCCCTCTTTTTTGAACATAAATCTGAAAATAAAAATAACTTAAAAACTAAGAAGATGAACAGCATAGATGACTCCACTTGGATTTGTTTCTTTCCTCATTTTAAATTGGTGTCTTATAAGAAATTATGGTACACATATTGAAGCTCACATTTCATTCCTTTTTTTCTGTTGCTATGTCCAACAGAACCAGCACTGTGGTTCTCCCACAGTCCGTATTTATATGGATATCATTGAACACTTTGACTAGGCCAGTTTCTGTGCTGTGGCGAGCACAAAAATCAGACTGGAAGGAGTCAAAGCGATTGGTTATCATTAGGAAACTATTTAATTGTTTAAACACAGCTGTTTCAATAACTTTGCTGATGAATGGGAGGTTGGAGATCGGCCTGTAATTCTGCAGGAGTGATTTGTCCAGATTGTTTTTTTTGGGGGGGGTTTTATCAGTGGTTTGAAAACGCCTGATGAGAGCAATGAGTTACTATTTGGATCCGATCATTTGCAATGACAGGCAGGACTTTGTTAAAGAGATGTGTGGGTAAGGACATCCAGACAGCAGGAACTTGAGTGATTAATCACAGTTAATCACTATGCTTAACTTTGTAAGCTTGAAATATAAAAATGCACACAACTGTGCAAACCCCTTTTGCTGCACTCTAACAATTTAAAACCCGTTATCCATTATCTTGCATTTCTCCCAAACTCAACAGCAACTGAGAGAAATTTACTCCACTATACATGTAAACCTGTAGTACCAAACTTGTTCAAGATGAAATCTATTTTATTTTCTACTTCTTAGATGCAACTCTTGTTGCTGGCGTGGAAAAAGTATCTTTCGCTGTTTGTAGCTTCCCGTGTGTAACGTGCTGCTGTGAACTAGATAACCCTCCACGGGAGAGAGGCTTTGACGTGAAAGTAGATGGTTCATTAAACTAATGAACTAATGAAATATCTAATGTAATATTAACGCCTTAAAATATTCAGGTTAACCACGTGCACTAACGTGTTCACATTGACAGTCCTAATACATACATGTGAGAGAAAAAATAAAAAAAACGAACAGTTGAGGCACCATACCTTCAAACAACTTCTGCAAAAAGACCAGAAAATAGCCATCTGCATATTCGGTGTGAAAAATATTATCAAAACTGAACTAAAAAGAACTTGTGTTGCACATAATGCAAGCTGAGAAATAACTGAAGTTAGTTTTAGTAAACAATGTGATAGAAGTGACAGTAGCTCAATATAACCACACAAAATATATTTTCGTCCACAAACAAACACAAAACTGCAATACAATGTTTTTTACAAAAGTATTTATCCGGTGAAAGTCATTGTTGGCCCCGCCCTCTCGCCTGTGAATGTTCACCTCCAGCCGGTAAATATACCAAAATGCAACTGTACATTTAAAATTTAAACTACAGCTGTAAAGTTCCACACGTTTTCCAGCAGTCCAATCACATCCCATATACTGTGTTTTCATGATGTAGTTTTGTACAACCATTTGTTACAGTGTATGCTAGCTATGTGGATCTGCAGTGTCCATTAAACCTTTGAAGAAACCAGGTGAAACTTCCAGTGTTGTGACATTCTGTCTTTGTATGTTACCAAAGAAAGCTTGTCCATCAGCCCTCAAAAACTATACCTGTTTCCATGGCTCCCACATCATGAAGTTACGAGAGTCACTCCAGCTGTCCCATCTGAGTAAACAAACAGAACTAAGCTCTCACCATTCCTTTTCATTCTATAGGCCTCAGACAGGGCCTTCTTATTTGCAGGTTGCTCTGCATTTGTTAGGTGTCTCAGAAATGAACAAGAAGGACAAGAGCGCAAAGAGGCGGTGGACCAGTCTATAGCATCTCATGGAAATAATCATACTGTCTTGACAGTGAACAAAGCAAAGGAGATGACTGTAAAGTTCATGTGAAGCAGGAGCAGGTCAAACACTATTACCAACCTGGATGACAGACTGGACTGGAGACTCAATAGTAAAGCAGCAGGAAAAAAAGAAGCAGCAGAGAAGATTTTATTTCTTGAGTTTCTTTGGTGTTTGCAACAAGATTCCGCAGATTTCTGTAAGTTTGTTGTAGTGAATGTAAGGTTTTTGTCATTATCTGTAGGGGTAGCAGCATCAGAAAAAGAGATGTGAAAGCCTCAACAAGCTGATAAAGAAGATTGGTTCTGTTCTGAGGAATGGTCTGGAACTCATGGAGATGAAGGATTCTTTTCTTTATGAACTTTGAGGACATGCCTGAGTGTCCTCATCAGACTGTCCTACAGGAGAGTGTCTTCAATCAGAGGCTGCACTTTTTCTTCCTATACAAGGCTGATTTCAGATTGGTTGGTTACAGCCATGTTTCTGTGATAAGCCAAATGCTCCAATATAAACTAAATGATCAAACAGCCTAAACAGGGATGCTTTTTAGTCTACCTGCAGTTATATGTTTCTAAAGTTGCACTGTAATTTGAACAAAATGTTTGATTCAGGTTTTGTCCTTAGATTATAAAGATTGAATATGTGCATAGAAAACTAGTGTAAATTGAAATGCACTCTTCCACAATTCATATACAGTTATATTTCTGTTGTATTGTTTCAGCGTTGTATATTCCACAAGCACAACAGAGTAACAGCATTGCTTGTTAACAAGATCAAATTCTGCCACCAATGGTAATTCCAAACTTTCACTCTTATGTACCGACAGATTGTGGTTTATTAGTCACTATCTCCTGCCTGCAGTCCTGACCCCACCCCTGTTGAACCGCTGTGGGGTCAGCCTAGGTTTGATGTTTTTACCAGAGTGACCAACCCAACCACATTGGCAAACTTATGATGTCCCACAGCACTGTGTGACCATGCTGGTGACCCTGAAGTGGGGGTGCCAGGATTTTGTGGTTCTCTGGGAGTTTTCAATGCAATAAACAGTATAAAGCAACAGCCAATAACAGAAAAAAACTATTTTTTCATAGCAGCAATTCACATAGTCACCTCTGCTTCTCAATCCACACATGCAGTTTCTTTACAAATGTTGCATTACTCAAAACTCTGCATCATTATGAGACTATATACTAAGAGGCATTGATACAACAAAGACATAATCAACCAAAGACACATTTCCTCACCTTTGTTGTTTTTTAACAAAGCAAAATGACTGAGTGAAAAGTACTCTGGAGCAATGGTCCAGCATTGCTGTTTTTTTTTACTTCATAAGTACTTAACAGTTTCAGATCTTTTATCAGCAGTGGTGTTGGGGGTTGTGGTTAGTAACATGTTTCAACTGTTTCAGAGAAAAGGGACCTTTGTTCCATAAGCTACGGTGAAGTCAAGCGATGTAGCGATGAAGAGATATTTTTAGGGTGGATGTTGTTCTAATGATGGGGATTTTACTTGACATTTCTGCAGCTCTGCATCAATGCAAACATGAAGAGTAGCAGCAGCTGAGCAGCAAGAGGTGTCTGTGATAAGAAAAAAGAAATAACACCTTTTGAGCACTTCTCGCTTCCCTCATAGCGGCAATAGAATTTATGGTGCACTGAAAGCATAGCTTCCTATTTTCATGTTTCCTGTCCCTCTAAATCTGTTGTTATGTACTTCAGCAGCCTCTTTCTGTAGATCTAAACCGATTAGTATTTGGTTTAAATTCACACACACTGGGATGACTTGAGGTAGGCTTTCAGAAACTGTTTTAAAAAAAAAATCTAGAAAAAATATATTAGAATAAATATTTCTGAAATCTTGTAATGGACTCTCTCCTCAAGATTGTACTTCTCTTGCCCAATAACCACTGTAGATAAGCAACACCAGCCCATGCTGGGACCCTGCAAGGACAAGCTCATGTACACGGTGGATGGATCTCAGAAATGCAACTTTGTTTACGAATTCCTGTTTGGTAGAAAATAATCCCATCCAGACTTAACAGGTATAAGTATAAGCCCCAATGTCAAGGGTCTCAGTGTTTTCCCTAGAAAACCTGCTGAGCCTTGTGGTAGAGGCGGCATCCCACCACTGTCCACCACTGTTCACCACAATCCACCACTGTCCACCACTGTCTCACTGTCTTCAAAAATATCACTAGATAATCATGTGTCTGCAGGTTAGTGCAGTATTTTGATTTGATGGTTGTGATTGGTTATTTACCCAAGCAATGCAGTATTTGAAAGGAATTCTCTGATTGGATTAAAAATAACTGTGTGTTTGACTAGTTCATTTACATGCACATGTCGTATATAGTCAATTCTTTTTCAGCACACAAGTACAAATGCACATCCTGTCCATTTTTCACCGTTGCTCTGCATCAAGTTGATTCTGCATTGGAACTTTGTAAGAACCTGCTTCCTTTCTGAATTGATGATCATCCCAGATGCTAGTTGGGTTAGTAATCTGTGTGTCCATGATTGTTTGTCCTGTGTCTCTGTGACGGACTGTTGACCTGTACCCCACTTCTTGCTCATCAACCACTGGTCATAGGCCCCAGGATTCCAACTATCCATCCATTTTCTAACACCTTTGTCCCTATTGGGGTTGGGAGAGGTGCTGGTGCTTATCTCTAGCGAACGTTTCGGGGGAGAGGCAGGGTACACCCTGGAGAGGTTGCTAGTCCATCGCAAGGCCCCAGGATTATGTGGGAATAGAAGTTTTATCAATCAAAAGATCCAAATGATATGATTGATATAATGAGAATTGCTCGTGAACATGTTTTAAAATTGATTAAATGTCAGAAAAGTGTTGAAAATAATTTTTATTTAAACTTTCAGCAATTGTTGCTGTGAGGCTTTTCTCCCAGCTGAGCAACATCAACAATCAAGTTGCTGGGCTCCCAGAATCTTGAAAGGTAGAAAAACATTTGCCATTTTTAAAAGATAGGGATGAAAATAATATAAAAGAGGTTAAAAACAGAACTGAACAATTGTTTACCAGTGGCCATTATTTTCTGTTGCATTCTTAGCTTTCTCTCTCATGTACAGTTTAAGCATACAAGTAAAAATACTGATTGATTCTTTCTCCACTACCTGGGGGCAGAGTGTATTTTCACAATGTTGTGAAGGCTCATTAAGTTTGCTTCATCCACAGAAAACATGAAAGTTTAAAGTAAAAACTCCCAAGAAAAGGAAGCAACATGTTAGAGGTATGTTCAAGAAGACCCAGGTGCTTTGTTGAGATAACTGCTGCTTGAAACAGAAAAATAATAGAGATTAATACAACTGCATCTTGCAGATAGCTTCCTAACTTTTAGGACCTGTTTGTTGTGACTTGGAAACTATACGGAAACTCGGTGCTTTTAGTTTGGAAGGGACCGGAGGATGTCAAAGCTGTTTCATGGACAAAAATTAAAGGATTTAGCCCAAAATCTGAACTGTGGATGCTGACATTAGCTTTGGAGACATCTGTGCTGCTGCTGCTACATGTTTAGCATTGAGATGTTATTTTTAGGCTTGAATAGCTGCACTGATAGGTTAACTACGTTTAGCACAACTTGAACACAACATACTCTTTTTCTGCGTCCAGTCAGATGCATTTTTGAAGCAAAGATTAACCTCTAGTGAGCCAAGAGAAGCATCTGTCATCCATCGCTGTTGTTCTAAAAAAAGATGTGATTAATTGTGTTAAAATTTTTAACGCATTAAAACCAATATAATTATTTAACACATTAGAGTAGGAGTGCAACATGATTACCATGAATTTTGGATGTGGATAAGTAGCCTACATGTGTTCACGATCCAAAGTTTACCCAGACAAATGTGGAATGATTCATTCTGCTGTGGTGAATGTTTTCCTTTGCTCCATCAGTCCCAGCTGGATGTCTGGACAGAGGACACAATCCATGATTTTAGGAGAGTGATTTGTAGGATGGAACAGGACAAAGTAATGTGGTGTTAATAGTTGCATGTGTTTATGATCTAAAAGGAGCCAAAGTATTGTTCAGCATTGGTTTGGCTCAAACAACTATTGACTCCTGAGTATGACGCATCTGAACCTGCCTTTTGTTTTTTGTCAATTTCTCCACATATTTAGCTATAAAATCTATGATAAACTCACATTTTACTTTCTCTATTGTTATATATGAAAGACCCTCTTGAGGTGAGTGACTCATACTCACTCCTCTAAATATGATCTTTGATGTTTTTCCCAGTTAAAATTGGTGGTATGTGAACAAACCCTGCAGAAATCCTGATCTCACTGTTGCCAGGCAATTTTCTGTTTTAAATTGATTCCTTAATTTGAATTTTTGATGTCTCCTCCTGACTTTTTAATTATACCATTTGTGTGTGGTGAGAAGTGTTTATACAAAAATCCAAAATACCTGTCTTACATTTTGCCACACTAATTGCATGTTTTACTATACTGAAGATGAATAAGAGCTCAATTTAAAATGTGCTGCTCAGCCAACTTTGAAAATGTAGCTCTGTCATGTTTAAATGATGGTTGATGTTGGACCCAATAGCAGAGAGTTAGAGGCAGCAATGGATTTAGAAGATTTAAGGAAAAGGTATTAGAAAAACAAACATACAAAAATCACAGGGAGTCAGGGCTGAACAAAATGTAATACACAATTAAAGCAACCAATAAGGAGATACGTGGAGAAGTAACAGGAGGAACCAGCAAGGAGAGACTGAGAAAAAGGTGCTTTAGTTCTGGGAAGTTGAATGCTGAAACAACGTACCAAGGCTGATTATCTAACAGTTTGCTGGTGTGTGTGGCGAGCAGAAGGAAGACTGAGGAGAGAGAGAGAGAAAGTGGCACAGGGGGTAAGAGAGAGCACACAGGGGACTAGGATGTAAATCTAACAGTAAAGCAAACTAAACATAATTAAACCAAGAATAATTAAAAATAACTAGACACAAGAAATAAATGTAATAAACTAGAATCACAATAAAGGACTGAATTGACAAAAAACAGGAACAAGAGTGATCTGACCAAAATAAGAAACTAACAAAATAATAATGAAACTATAATCAAATCAAACAACAAAACAACCTAACATCCTAACACTTTGTGACTTCTTATTTAAGTGAAGAAGACAGAAGTTCATCCCTCCTTAACCAGGGAGAGGTGAGAGACTCACTGGTTAGCATTTTGACGTGTCAAACTCCAGTCCTCAAGGGCCGCTGTCCTGCAACTCTTAGATGTACCTCTGCTGCACCACAGCTGAATAGAATAATTAGGTCATTAAGGCTCTGGAGAACTGATCTACACAAAGAGGAGGTAATTAAGTCATTTCATTCCAGTGTTTTGTACCTGTGGCACATCTAAAACCTGCAGGACAGTGGCCCTTCAGGACTGGAGTTTGACACTTGTAATTTAGAGCATAAGAAGCATTTTTGACTCCTGTTTTGAAACTGATGTCTGAGTTTCTGATTTACTGGGCAGCAAATAAAAAAACATGTGTAATCACTTTAACAAAACAAAAAAGTCTCATATATAGATCCCAGTCACTTGGATAAGAAATGTTGAACTGAAAGAATATTTTTTTTACTTATTTGATTCTCTTTTTAATTGTCTTGTCTTCTCTGGATGGATAAAAATGCTCTGGGATCAGATCTGACTGGACTAACTGCTTTGGGATAACGTAGAGTGAGGTTCAGATTGTGAATAAATATAGGAAATATAGATATTGCACAGATTACATTAGAATTTGAACATGTAACTGGACAATTTTAGAATCTACATTTGGTCTCCAATAGTTAATTTTTTTCTACTGAAACTCATATAGGTAGACATGCTGACTTGATGAGTCAGTAAAAATTATTCACCCTAATTTGTCGAATAGGAACGCTCGCTCTAATTTACAGGATCTCGTACGGAATCTCATCTGCGAACAAAGTGCAAAGGCAGATTTGTTATATTATTTATCATTTAAATAATATTCACAGCTTCATCTTTTGCTTTCTGACACCCGCTCTATCATTTCTGGCATTAGCAACTTTAATTTCAAAAAGCCCACTATTATGAAATGTTGGATCAGCAGGACTGGAGTCTTTCATGTTTAAGAAGCAGAGTCTTGATAAAAAACAGAGACAGTGATCACAGGCTGTCAGCATCGTTTAGAGGAAAAATATAAAAACCATTATCATAATATTAAAAAGTGACATTGTTTGCCTTAGTAACCTCAGAAAAGGGCACTATTGATCATTATATTTTAAATATGGCAATATGTCAGTCTAGGCTATATAATTTGTTACTGCAGTTTAGTGTTTAATGTAACTTCAATGAACTACTTATCAAAATCACATTTGTATTTACATTACATATTTAATTTACCGCTGAAAGGTTGTTGCTTGTTTCTATTCTATTCTAATTGTACACAAATATTTGAAGATCTTGAACACATCTGAAAGAAATTTGAATTTTGTAACAATACTGAATAATTTTTGTGACTCATTTCAAAGTGAAACTACTGTAATATATAGGTTCATTTCAGAGTAAAATATTCTAAACCTTTTTTTGGTCATTTGGATGAACATGGCATACAAATAATAAAAACTAGAACTGCACAATATATAGTGAATATTTCACCATCACCATATCAGTGTGTGCTATACTCACATCAGAAAGGACTGTTTGGAGGGCAATAACTATTGAGTAATATTCTCTAAGTGTTATGAACCTGCATATTTTACATTGATGTAATATCCATCCAACTGAACAAAATGTTGCATTAAGATAATCCTATGTAACTGCAATTCTGAATGCAACGATATTTGGATATCAATTTGTTATATTCAGCAGCTTTACTTCACTTAAACATCTCAGAAAAAGATCGTTGACCTGTTGCCATCGTCCAGATTACTGTAATGTTTGATTGCAGCAGACCTCACAAGAACAAAGCCCAGGATCAAAAAACAAAAACCAGGAGTTAAGATGGATTTAATGAACCTGATCCAATCATTAAATGTCACAGACTGCATTATCCTCAGCAGGGATATACTCCCTGCTGAGGATAACAGAACAGAACAGCAGTAGCCCGCAGCATCCCCTGCCATTTCATAAATGATCTCTGGATAAAATAATTTGGTTCTCATCAAAGTGACTTTGACCTTCATTGCTGCTCATTTTAACCCACATTTTCACTAACATTCTGCTTCACTAACTCCTTCGCTAACTGCTTTGGCTCCGTGCTTTATTTGATTTATGCAAGATGAATTTAGTCCTGCATGTCAGCAGTGACTTTCTACTTCGTTTGCACCAAAACACATAACCTTAGGTGGAAAGGACATGGAAAGAAAATGAAAGTGACAATGCAAATGATATTGTGAATTGATAACCATTTTATGGCAACACCAAATACCCTTGAAACCAATTTTATGCTAAAACGGCCTTCCGTAACCTATGCAGTTCTCCTCCCATTGCTGTAATGACTCACTACAAACACCTGATCTTCTGAAGATTATTGGTCACTTTTTGTTTCATATGATAAATTGGAGATGCAGTTAAAAGTCTTCAGCTGATCCAAAAATGTACAACAAGAGTTATAACAAAAATTAAAAAGAGAAATTATATTTCTCATATTTTAGCTTCCCTTCCAGAATAGAGTTCTGTCCTTCTTACATATAAATTAATATTAATGAACTCCATAGTACATCACATATCTGATTGGTAAATATGATCCTAACAGAGCACTTCACTGTCAGACAACAGGTTTACTGCTGGTTCCTGGAGGCTCTAACAGTAGAATGGGAGGCAGATCCTTTAGTTCTCAGCTCCTCTCCTGTGGAACCAGTTTTAGTCTGAGACAGAAACCCTGTCTACTTTTAAGACTAGGCTTAAAACTTTCTTATTAGCTAAAGCTTATAGTTAGACTGGATTAGATTTTCCTGAGTTATTTTTGCGGACAAACTGACAACCTTTCCAAACTGCTAGTTTTTCCTACTACTCACTAATTATCTGTATCAGCTTATATTGGTGACATTAAACCTGTTCTTCATTTTCCCCTCGTCCTATAAGGTGAATATGGTTGTGTTTCTGTTCAGGTATGAAACATTCCTTGAGGAGACTCTGAGCTAAGCTTCTGTTGATGATAATTCAACACTTGACCCTGTTTTTTTACTGTTTAATCCCATCTCTGTTCTGGAAACAGCATCTGGAGACTGCAGTCTCTGGTTGTATATATCGGTATATTGCTGCTGGTGGTTTTCACCATTAAAGGGGAGTTCTCCTTCCCACTCTCCCTATGTGCTTATTTAGGAGCAGTGATTGCTGCAAAGCAATTGTTTTAGACAGACAACCTTTTACCAGTAGAGATTATAAACTGAACTTGACTGCAGTTCTTTTATAACCAGTAATGATGTGGAGTGCAGGTAACTGACTGTATGATTGGACTGAATGGAATAAATATTTCTCTAAATAAATGTGAACAATTGAACAATTCTAGATCTAGATCCTTGTAGGTCATGGGGGCAGGAGACTGTCTCTGTCACTGAGTAATCAATCACTCATCATGACACACAGGAAAACACACACCTCCATCTAAAGGCAATGAGAGACCAATCAATGTGTTAAAATGTTTTATAGAGGAGCTGCTATTTACCACTGTTGTGGTTTATAATTAATTGCTTATAAAACAGAGTTGAGAATATCTTAATATACATTCTTTATTCTATTTATGGATGATCTCATCATGATATCACATCTATATACATTATAAACTTTATCTCTTCTGGTTATAGTTGTATTATTAATATTTAATACACTAGATGGAATAGCTTGTCAACTAATAAGCAATTTCCCTTTAGGGATCAATAAAGTACATTCTGTTCTATTCTATTCTATTTGTGAGCTGCATGGCTGATAAATAAACAATGTTCATGGGCAATAGACAGACAATTTGTTTGACAAAAGAACCAATACTGCTGTTTTTACGCCGACGTAATAAATGTATATATTTAGTTCTTTATTAATCATAGCTTCTATTGAAAAAACAGTTTAACTTAATGAGTATTTTCCATTATAAATCATATCTTATAGAAAAACAGAACAGTATGCAGATGGAGATGATGCTTTAGTAGTAAAGAGAAAGTCAACGAGGCCTGAAATGAACATTGTGATGAATACTGTTGAAAGAAAGGCTGGGGTCATTAGTTCATAGCAGGTCCTTTAGTTCTCAGGTTGATGCAAGTTCTTCAGATGTAGAAACACTTTTTTAATAGAGATCTTTACATTTATCTACAGGAGAATGCTTCTTATATCTCCATCAAGCTTCACATGTCAATAGCATTGACCATACCTGCCTTAGACAAAACATGCTCCATCTTTCTGTGTCTTCCACTTTATCTAAGGTCGAGTCCCACACATCCCTCTCTTATATCGATTACATGACCATATCATGGAGTGATTGGCTCATTTAAATCCTTGAACATGATTTCTGCATGCCAGGTGGTGAAGGAAGAGGGTCTGTCACAAATTGAATCACTAAACTTCTCTGTCCTCATAAAAACTTAAAGGAAAAAACACCAACATTCTTATACAGCACATTTATAAAGTCTTTGTATTTCAACAGTGTTGACTTGAAATGTTAAGACAAATTAATAAAACTCAACTTATTTACTTTTCTTTCCCATTTTAAAATCAAGTTTGTTTGATAGTTTAAACGTTTGGGGAACTTTCTTTTTGTAGACTGAAGAAAGAATATGAAGAAATAACTCCAGTCACTGAAGCTGGCTTCAACTGTGAATATGGAACTGGAAGAGAAGACCCTTAAAAGAACAAGACCATGAAAGTCCAACTGAAAGCACTCTCTGTCTCTAACTGGTAGACTGATTGCTATGAAAGAAGGTCAGGATTGAAGTTATTGTTGTCTTTTGTTTGCAATGCCTACCTGCAAAAAACATGCTGTTTCTAATACTTCAGCTTAAAAGAGTTTTCTGGATCATCAGAACTCTAGGTGAAAGGTTCAGCTGTAAAGGTGAAGCCACTGGATGTCTAAGAGTTCCATTATGGACTATGGATTGATTGATTCACTTAGCTAGCACTGTTAGCTAATGTGATCAGCTTAGCAAGTGATGCGCTCTAAGCAAGGTTGAGCTGAAACTTTTTTTTTATCTTGTCAGCAAGGATGAGCCTTCTGTGGAGCAGAAATATATTAACTGGTTTTTCCGTTAAAACAGATCCATCTATTTCACATTAATGTGTGCACGATACTGTTTACAAGCTTCATGGCATTTTTTTTGGTCATATACTAATTCACCACCATTGTCCCCTCTCTTGTCTTTTTGTCTCTTAGTGAGCTTTTGGGCCCAGAGTTTACAGAGACTTACTACAACAAAGATGGACAGCCTGTGACTGTGACCAATCGCAATTACACCGTATGTATCAAACAGGACGCTTTGTGTCAAGTGTTGGGCTAAATGTTACTCAGTGATTTTGGGAACTATGAAAAATCAATGTCTTACTTATAAACTAAAATAATATGAACATAGCAGGTGGTCTTGGCTATAACATTAATTCAGTGGTGCAACCTCCAGGTTTAATGTTTTTATTTTATTTTTTTTACAAAAATGAAGAAATTTCCTTAGTCAGCCATTTTTTGTTAGCACTGTGAAACACAATATAGATATTATTGGTATCTATATTCGCTGGTATATTATAAATATTTACTTTTAAAATTTTTTATTGAATTCCACATGTATTTATTCAAAAAGTAGCAATTCCACAAAGATCCAGTCTGATGTTTCCACGACCAGTAGGAGCCTCTGTTCCAACACCAACAGAGCACTCTCCTAGTGAGAGTGATATTCCATAAATGGAACACACATTGTTATTTGCTTTTTTAAGTACTGGGACCAACATCCAAGTCTGCCAACTCACAATGTCTGTAACACAACCACCCAGAGTTTGATTCCTAACCTTTAGGCCTTTGCTGTGTTTCGTCCCCTTTTTCTTTTTCTCTGCCCATTTTCTGTCTGAATGCTCCAAAATAAAGTCCAATAATAACATAAACAGAGGACTGAGGCAAAAGCTGTAATGTCCATCGACTTTTGGTTAACAATTTTCTAATTTTCTTTCAGCTAGAAGTTCTTTACAGTTATAATTTATTTTATTTTTTTAGCTATTTAAGGATTTAAGGACTGAGTATAAATTATTTAGTTTTTAAGTTTAAGGGACTTTTCCTCTGGCTTTTCTGCCAAAATCTTCAAAAAGACTTTTAAAATCCTTCAAGACCACTTCAAAAGAAATCTGGTCTGGTCTTCATTTGATCTTAAACAGTTAGAGTTCTGCAGTCTGTGCTGCTTTGCAAAGCCAAATGTAACCTGAACCCTGTGCAGTACGGTGGCCCTCATTCTGAACCAGCTTTATTAAATCACCATTCATAACTAACTTGTTTTCAGAACTAAACCAGGGATCTTGAATGATTACCACCAATGCAGTACAAGAACAGAGAAAAGTCCAGACTGAAAAATGCCAGAGTGCTGAAGCCATTGAATTTATTTTTATTGTTGGTTATTCAGCTCATAATGTGGATAATATCTTGTCTGTGCACATGAAAGGTGTTTTCTATGCCGGAGCCTGATACAGATGGCAGGTTATTCCAGCCTCCTGAGTGCTTCAGGACATTATCCACATTACATCCTGTTCAAGAAATGAGATTAATTACTGCAGGCTGGCAAGGAGAATTCTCACCGACAACTGATTGGTGTGTTGGCTCCAATAGAGCCTCGGTGCTGCTTGCTGTTCAAATGAAATACCTCATTTCATGCTCCAATGAGCTGACAGGGACGTTTGAATGAACAAAAATCAACATGCTGGCATAATTTCATTCTTCAGGTGGCAAACCCTTCTTCAATATTAGCAGTGGGTTTTGAGGCTCGTTGGGAGACCTGCTTTTCAAAATCAGAAAAGGTCTCATATCTTTGTACTTGAAAGTTTTAATTTTTTGACTTTCTTCTCTGCTCCCGTAGCTTACATTTACTATTTGTGAATTCCAAAGTCTTGATTATTTTTCCAAATGTGAACATTTGTTCTGCACAGTTCATAAGGAGCACAATGATACACAACATTAGTTATCTCCATTACAAATAAATCAGAGTCATGCAGAAGTATTCACAGCCCTGTTTTGGAACAAACATGTAAAAGAAGCCATTGAATGTGTTGAAAAACTAACCCTGCACATTACCATAAACTAGTGCCAGGCCAAAAAGCAATATTACCGTAATTTCCGGACTATAAGCCGAGACTTTTGTCACACGCTTTCGACCCTGCGACTTATACAACGATGCGGCGTATTTATGGAATTTTTTTTCTAACGCTCCAGCAGAAAAGGTAAGAGTGAGACAGGTGGAATATATGTGTCGAGGAAGACGCAAGTTAATGCCTCTCAGTGACTTTTACGTATGTTTTTTAACCAGCCCTGTTTAGTGCTGTGTTACTATGTATGGGCTGTTTGCACGTAAGGCTCTGACGTCACAACCGCATGCGCAAATTTTCACTTTGAGTCACTATGACAGCTAGAAAAGACAAAGTTGTATTTCAGACACAAGTAAAACAATACTATGCACTTTGTTGTCTTCCTAATATAATGGGATT
>CAEFZY010059674.1:0-23064 GCA_903066815.1 Brachyrhaphis roseni | reverse complement strand
TTTAAAACGACCTAACTACTAACAAACAATTTTAAAACGACCTAACTACTAACAAACAATTTTAAAAAGACCTAACTACTAAAAAACAATTTTAAAAAGACCTAACTACTAACAAACAATTTTAAAAAGACCTAACTACTAAAAAACAATTTTAAAAAGACCTAACTACTAAAAAACAATTTTAAAAAGACCTAACTACTAACAAGCAATTTTAACTACCTAACTACTAACAAACTATTTAAAATGACCTAACTACTAACAAACAATTTTAAAAAGACCTAACTACTAAAAAACAATTTTAAAAAGACCTAACTACTAACAAACAATTTTAAAAAGACCTAACTACTAAAAAACAATTTTAACGACCTAACTACTAAAAAACTATTTAAAACCACCTAACTACTAACAAACAATTTTAAAACGACCTAAGTACTAATCAAATAAATTTAAAATGACCCAACAGGAGGAATAAACGGCTCCACAGGTGTGATTTCGTCAAACCTGGGCTCTGCTTCTAATTGCTCTTCCTGCGGGGTCTCTGGATGAACCCAGGCCTCCCTGGATGTGATTTTAAACATTGGCTCCAGTTCTAATTCCTGTGAGTCTTTGGTTGATGGGATCTCTGGTTCAAAGTTTTCTAGATATATGATGTCTGACACATAATCAATGAAGGCCTCACACCTGGGCTCCAGTTCTAATTCCTCTTTCTGAGGGCGTTTGGTTGACAAAGGAATCAAGCCTGCCATGGCTGTAGTTTTGTTGGCCATGGCACAAGAGGTTTTGGGTTTTTCTGGTAGATTCACTGGCGCAACCTTAGATGAATGTTTTCGAGCAAACCTAGCGAAAAAACCCTTGACCCTCCCTTTCAGACCTTCGAACATAGATTTTCGCTCAACTGGGCGGACGGCTTTCTTGGATTCCTCTGCATGTAACCTGACAAAAAGATCTTTTATAATCACTTTGGTTTCGTCAACCATACCACTGATTAATTGGTCATGATTGCTTGAATTGTCGTCAGAGTCTGAGTCTAAGCTGGAATTGACTCTTTCCACCACATATTGGACAATGAGATTGTTTAAATTGTCCGTGTTTTCTGTTCGGACATCTCCGCCGAGCTTCACGACTCTTGCAAAGGCTTCAGGCACCTTGTTGGCAACTATTGCTTCTATGGCTTCAGTGGCGCAATTGTCCTTTGGAAGACTATCCAGAGCATTAGATACAAAGAGCTCCAAGACATCTTCCAAAATCTTGACGAGAACGCAGATGGTGGTGCGAGCGGGGTCTCCTGTTGCCAGACGCATCCACTCCATCCAGGTCAAGTGGATGAAAAGTGGATGGATTAAACCCCTCAGCATGTTGACCGTGACGGTCTGGGTTGGAGAACTCATTCCACTTGGCATTATCGCTGTAGACTTCACTGGTCTGGGGATACACTTCAAGTTTTCTGCTTAAATAGCAAGAACAACAAGTACTGATCTGGGCTCTGCGACCAAGGAATGCAAAGTGAGGGTTAGAGAAGAAGAAAGTGCAACTAAAGACCCTGACGCTTGTGACGTCTGTTCACACGTCACAGGCATCAAACCCGCCGAATTCTATGTTTTCACGTAATCAGTCACGTTTCCTAGACTTTATGTTAAAAGCTGTGTCCGAATTCAGGGTCTGCATCCGGGTCCTTCGACGACCGGAAGCGAGAAGCTATGAATTCGGACAGGTTTAGCCTTTGGCTAGCTGCCTAGCCTCCGCCTGAACGTAACTTATGTTGCCTAGCAACCGTGACAGCGTGAAGCACAGAGCGGCGACGAAGGAAAAAAAAGGAGCCGAAGTTTGTTTTTTAGCCATTTATGCTCCTGATTTCTGTATTATTCTTCACTTTTTGTAGTAAAGGCTGTTATATAGTAAAAAAAAAAAAAAAGGAAAAGAAAGTTTTATTCTTAAATGTACAAGCACGTACAAGAAATGAATCTAAGCAAAATTACAAATTTATACTCTCCAGATCTAAGACATTACAGTTAAATTACAGTATTATGTTTGAAGGCTTAACTTGCTCCGAAATAAATTAAATACTTTAATAAACCAAACAATTTACAACTATTACCTGACTGAATAATATCGGTGTTTGAAAACTATGAGTTTTTAAAACAATGTGTGTCAGCTGTTCTGTCCCGGTAAACCGAACCTGGACCAGCTGGATGTTAATGCAGCGGGAGATGACGTCTCCGAAAATGTCGGAGCAATTGCAATAAGGTGATGCATTAATGGACCGAGCAGATATTTGAGATTTACACAGCAAATCCAACAGGCCCAAATTAGCTCTGTCAGATTTGGTTTCAACACTTTTAAAGTGTCTATATGGGTCCACACCAGAAAGTGTTACTTTATTAGAGTCAAATTAACTCTGATTTTGTATAAAGTCTACCAACACCAAAACATTTAACTCTTTTGAATTTGCTGTGTACACTTTCGCCTACAGACGTTGTAATAAAAAGAAATAAAAAAAGTTGTCTCCTAAAGTGTAACATGCTGCAGGTGAGATGTTTTTAAAACGAACTGAGTCGTGATGAAGCAGCCAGTAAAAACGTTTCAATCAGGTCTCTGATTGGTGTGATTGGTCCCATCTGCAGCTGCTTTTATAAACAACACCACGAAGGTCTAATTGATCAATACCAGCGCCAAAAACTGGTTTGTAGAGAGCTGTTCAGGTATGGTTATTTCATTATTTTTAAATAAAAGTTTTTTATTTGTTCTCTTGAGGAGTGGTCGATGTGTGGTTGTATTGGAGAGGGAAACTGCTTCAGGACTGTGAAGTTGAGTTGCTGGTTCGTTTGGACCTCATCGGGATTTTATTGGATCTTCCCTGAAAGTCTAAAAGTTTACAAACTGCCTTCAAGTCGTACATTTTATCCATTTTACTCTTTTTGTCTCAGGATAAAACGATGAAATCCGGAGCGTCCATTCGGGCTCTGGTTCTGACTCCGGAACGGATCCCGACCTTCGTCATCCCCTCTTCGTACCGGGCCTCTCCGAGGTTCGGCCGGGACTCCCCGACCCTCTCCAGGCTCCTGTTAGAAGATGACGAAGAGGGCCCGAACGGAACCAGCACGACTCGCCTGCGCTCTCCGCGGGCCTGTCGCCATCGCGTCGCCGACACGGACCCGACGACGCGAGCGGCGATGTCGCTGCCGCACGTACCGACGGTGACGACGTCTTACGGCTTCCGCGGCGTGTTGGCCACCACGCCGTCCACCAACCGGAGGGAGTCTCTGTTCCACCGCAGCAGACGCGTTAAGGTGACTGCGAGTCCCGCGGTGCCAAAGGACACGGCAGAAGTTTCTCCTACCGACGGTACCGGACGGTCCCTGGTCAGCTTGCGGCCCGTTAAGGCACTGGGCCTGAATGTGATGGAGGAGCTGAAGAAACATGCAGCTGCTCTGAAGGCGCTCAGTCCTGCTGCTCGTTCTTAAATGAGATCTCAATTTACTTAAGTTTTGTATTATGGCCATTTATTTTAATAAAGATTTTTATTTGAGTTGCTGAAGTTTATTTCATTTTATCTTTACTATACTATCTGTCTAATATGCTTTAGTGTAAAAGTCAATGTCCCTTAAGCTCTAGGTCTAAATTAAAACTTGGGCTGGGTCATAAATATCTGATTTAATGAGACTAGCGAAAGCAGTGCATTTTATTTTTCCAAGGCCAAATCTGTGAAAACTTAAGTCTGCATCTCTTTCCAACTAAGTTTAGTAATGGCAGGAAAACACATTGACTGTAAATTACAATTGTGTTTTCGCTTGAATTGGTAGCTATATAAGCCTCTCTGAGTGGAGCCAGGAAGTGACTTTCTGCCGAAAAATTATTAAAGATGTTCACGAAGCTCAATATTTACGAGTGGCCTGCCACATTTTCTTAACGTATATCGAATAAATATACAAACATCTTGCCATACACACTCAGAAAACGCATGTTGATGGCGTCACGTCGGCGCCGCGACGCCGGAAATGTAGTTTTTTTTTTTTTTTTTTTTTGGAGGCGGAATAGCCTGATAGTTGTGGCGGTAAGCCTGTCTGAGCAGCGATGGATCCTGGTGGTTAAGGTTCCGTCCACCCAGAAGCGACAACGGGCTCATAAAGACTCCTGGACGGGACGTTTTCACCGGAAATCGGCTGCGTTTGGAAGAAGCGGGCCGTTAGCCGCTAACTGGCTGCAGTGTTGTTAGCTTTGTAGCCGCTTCCTGGGCTTCTTATCAGCCTGACCACTCGGAGACCCAACAGACGTGAGTTTATTTATCTGTGGGCGGCAGCTAGTCAGACCAACTGCTAAATATCAGGATCCAACATTAACTTTAACACTAACAGCAGCTCAGTGAGAGGTTGCACTACTGCTGGTGACCAACATCTGCTGAAATCTAGCATTTTCATTTTACAGGAGCTTCAGTCTGCAGCTGGAAGAGGCAGTGAGTTTCCTTTTTAATTTCCTGACATTTTGTGCATTGTAAAGTGTTTCTATATATCCAAAGTTTAATTAAAGGATGCTCTTCTGTCTGATTCAGAGATCAGAGGTCATGTTTCTCCACTATGAGCTCAGTCCGAAAACGCCTGAAATTAAGCCCAGCCAAGCAGCAGCATGCCTGCAGCAGCTCCGGTGTTGGACCAGCGCCGCTCACCTCTGATGATGGCATGCTGCTGCCACCACCTGCTCCCTGTCAGGCTGAGCAAGAGGAGGAGGAAGGCTACCTGCTGGTGGAGGAAGACACCACTGACTCCAGCCTCATCATCACTATGGGTAACACAAACATGTTTGTCTTCCTGTCTTCACATTCAACATTGGTAAAGTACTGATTGTTGAAGCTGATTCTGAGCAAAAATATGAAGACATTTTATAAGTATTAACACCCTTTGAACTTTTCTCTATTTTATCATGTTGCAAACATAAACTTCAATGTGTTTTAATGAACACAAAATGTTGAACTGAGTTTTTTTTAAATATAGCATTCATCTGTAATCAAAATAAGGTAGAGCTGAAACTAATGAATATTTTAGTAATCGTTTATTCTGATGTTTTTTCCGTCTTAAATTTATTTCTTTTTAAATATTGAAGAAATACATTAAAAAAAATATAAAAAAGTGAATATCATTACTGATTAGATTTTTTGGGAAATTGCTGCAGTTGAAATTAAGTATGTCTTGGTTTTTAATTCATATTGTTATTTTTTGGTATCTTCTGCCAATCTTATAATTGACTTTTTATTTTTACCAAACTAAATTTAATATTTTCATCTATCTTTATCTACGTGTGGTTGTAGTGAAGCACCTTAATTACCTGCAGTTGATGTAAATGTACAATATAAATAATCTTTGAATTAATAAATGATTCCTGTTATTTCAAACTACAACTATTTAAACTCTTGACATCATCCATGTTAAAATCCTAATAAAAACACTAAAATTTGTGGTTGTAGCACAACAAACTGTGGAAACTTCTTTTTCTACTGACATCTCAAACATCTCTGTCTCAGAGGACAGCCAGAAGGAAGTAAAGGCTCAGAGGAAAAAGGCGGTGAAGCGGAAAAAACGGACGCTGAATGAAAAGGAAGTTGATGATCAGGGCAGGAAGTCAGAGACGAAGGAGGAGGAAGAGACGGGCGTGGAGGTGGAGATCGACAAAGATCTGGACCAGGCTCTGGAGACGAAGTCCAAACAGCACAACCTGACCACTGTGAACGTTAAAAACATAATTCATGTGAGTTCTGGCTGCACAAATTGAGGCTTTTTCTGTCTGTTTTTCCATCCCAAATACAGATGGACTCTCTTTGAGTGTCCATCTGTATATATGGTGATTCATGCAAGCAAAATAAAATGGTTTGATCTGTAATGTTGTTTTTTTTTGTATGTTTGTTTTCCAGGAAGTGATCACCAATGAACATGTGGTTGCCATGATGAAAGCGGCCATCAATGAGACAGAAGCCGTTCCTCCTTTTGTGAGTCTCCAGTTAAAAAAAAAACACTTAGTGCAGCTCCAGTAAAGTTCTCACATTCTTATATTTATGAGTGTTTTCTTTTTCAGGAGCCTAAAATGACTCGATCCAAGTTTAAAGAAGTGGTGGAGAAGGGTGTGGTGAGTCTGTTTCTGAAGAGATAAATGATCTGAAATGCAGCTGCAGCGATGGTTTGTTCATGTTTCCGTTTTCCATCAGGTGATTCCCACCTGGAATATCTCACCCATCAAGAAAAGCAGCGAAGCCACCAAGGTAAAACACAACAATGCAACATTTTTACCATAATCTGTCAGTCTGAAAGTTTCTCCTCTTTATTAAAAACCCACATGTTGGTTTTTATAATTTCTTCTTAATTCAGGTATATCTGTTTAACTCATTAAAATGAAACAATATTGTAAATAATTAAAGAACAGGAACTTTTTTTGGTCTATACAAAGCACGGATGTCCAGACTTTTTGTCAAATTGGCCAAAATTATCATTTCAAAATTAACGCAGGAAATATAAATATCATTTTTAAAAACTAAAATCACCAAAAAAAAGTTTTTACTTACTAAAATATAAACTAAGCATGAACTGTTTTATTTAAAAAATCACTTTTTTTGTTGTAGGAATGGGATTGAACATTTTTTTTTTTAGAGATTCTGTTTATTCTCTTTTACTGTTTTTTATTTCAAAAGACTGTGAAGTTACAAAGTATCTATATGTTGTCAATAAATTATGAAGTTTTGTCCCAAATAATTTTGATCCAGGCTCCTCAGTTTGTGGACATCCCACTGGATGAGGAAGACTCTTCTGATGAAGAATATCGCCCAGACGAGGAAGAGGAGGATGAGACGGCTGAAGATGTGAGGCTCTGATTTTAATGGCTACATCTCATTTATTTTCATTAATAATTAATTCCTGTCAGGGCTGGACGGTATGGCTGAAAAACGTATCACGATACAGGCGCTTCATATCAGTCAATATTGATAAGTATTGATTAATTTTAGTGTTTTAAATATCTGGAATTCTGCCAGACTAGTGACAGGACCTTTTCTGTTTTATCCAGTTTTACTCCTTGCCGTCGTTTTCTATTTTTAAGTTATGAAGCACAATAGTGAAACTTTAAACTGCTGCTGTGCCAGTTACTGAGTAGGCTGTTGCTAGGTAACCATAGAGAGAATGAGTGAGTTGCTAGGCAACCATAGAATGAGTCAATTGCTAGGTAACCATAGAATGAGTCAGTTGCTAGGTAACCATAGAGAGAGTGAGTCAGTTGATTACACCAACCTGGTTTAGCTCGCCTTCAGAGGTTGCTGAAGTCTTTCCTTTGCCTACGTCTACCCAGAATGCTGTGCGGTTCTGGATCGGAGTTCAGTGAAATTATTGAATATTTAGTTAGACGTATTATCCATTGATATTGATCACTTGTCTATAACGATATATATTATTGGTTGATTGGCCAGGCCTAATTTTCTGTTGTTTTTATTTCTTTTCATTATTCAGACGTTCCAGGAGAGCGACATGGAGAGCACAGCTTCGTCCCCCAGAGGGACTCGGCTGAATCGAGCCGAAGAGGACAGCTGCAGCCCCTGGCAGGTAGCGACTGATAACCACAGGATTGGCTGAAAGTCGCCGTTATCTACGGTCACTCTGCTTCTCTCTTGTGTCAGACGTCTCGAATTCGGTCCCGGCGTTTGAAGGAAGGGTTAATGGGGCCCCCTCCTCCTCCTAAAGCCCCGCCCTCCAAAGGCGTGACGGACAGCAGCTTCCTGGAGAAGCTGCACGCGGTTGAGGAGGAGCTAGCTGGCTGCATGGAGCCGTACCAGGTAACTGTAGCAGGGCCGGCCAAAGCCTTTTTGGGGCCCTAAGCAGCTTTTCATTTGGGGCCCCCCATTACAAAAAACATGTCAATGCCAGACACTTCATCATTCCTAAGCTACTCTTTATCTGTAACATACCTGCTATCAATAGCATCATCTGTAGTTAGCTGACATTATACCAGTGTTATTGTGATTTTCAACTTCCATCAATAGCAAATTAAAACAAAATTGGGATTTTGAAATGGAGAATAGTAGTAACTAGTTACATTTATTCAGTTAATTTACATGAGTAACCTGTTTGAAAAATGTACTTTCAAGAGTATTTTTATTACGATGTACTTTTTACTTTTACTTGAGTAAAAATATGTCGAAGTACTGCTACTTTTACTTGAATACAATTTTTGCCTACTCTGCCCTCCTGTGTATTTAATTGTGCCATATTTTTTCAGCTATTTGAAGATTTATGTAAACCTTCATTTCAGGACAAAGACGATTCTGATGGACTAAATATAAAAACATGCCACACTTTTCAGATTTTTATTTCTTTAAAATCTTGAAAACTAAGCATAATTTTCTTAATTCTGGTGATTAATCTAACTTCCTCAGCCTATGTCTGAGTCAGAGGATGAGTCCGGGGTGATGGCGTACCGGACCCGGTCCAAGCGTCCTCTCCGCGACGTCCCGTTAGGCCAGCTGGAGGCGGAGCTCCGAGCCCCCGACATTACCCCAGACATGTACGACTCCAGCTCGGCGCCGGAGGACCGGGACTGGACCGACTGGCTCAGAGGCCTGATGAGCTCAGACGTTGATAACGAAGGTGAGCGACCGTCGTAAGTTTAGTTAAAAAAAATTACAAGTGTTTGTTGATTAATAGTAAATAAAATCAGTTTCGATAACGTCTGTTAGACCTTATTTTAGGGTTGTAGTAGACAATACTTATGGATGGACATCTTTCTGTTCATGGGGAATTAAGTTTTTCACATATTTTATTCTTTTCATCTTTTATTATTCTATTTAGCAATCCAAGAGACTCCTTTCTTATTTTATAAATATGTCTAAATTGAATATTGTGAGAAAGACACAATATAACATAAATAACATAAAAATGTAATTATGTGTTTTTAAATTCAGCATAGTATGAAAGAATTTCGCCCTTTATATTAAAAATTGTCGGCCCTCTTGATACAAGAGAAAACCCTAAGTTTTCTAAGAAAATGGCAGCTGATCAAATAATCATTAATTTATGGAGAAGATTAATCAACTGTAGATTAAGTCATTAACTGATAAGAAACTTTGTCTCCATCTATCAGAGGAGTGTGACGATGAAGATGATCCAGAGTACAACTTCCTGGCCGACATCGATGAGCCAGACCTGGAGGATTACCGTGACGACAAGGCCGTCCGCATCACCAGTCAGTACAGATCGCCTCTAAACTGGTCATGCAGCTTTACTGTCTGTCATCAGGGATGAAACTGTTTCCTTCAGTTTGTGTGAATATTTTCCCCTGATTTCTAAAAGTGGCTTAATTAGCCTTTCATCTCTGAAAGCTGTTTCTCTTTTGAATTTATGAATGATGGACGTTTTTCTCTCCTGCAGAGAAGGAAGTGAACGAGCTGATGGAGGAGCTGTTTGAAACGGTACAAAAACACACTTCATTCATTCATTCATTCATTCATTCATTGGTGAGCTCACTGGTCATGAATAAATTACCAACTGTAATGAAAGAATCAAATACTGTGTTCATCCATCCGTCTGTCCATTTGTTCATTCATTTATCTGTGAATCATTCTTTTCTCCTCTCTGCATATTTATCTGTCCAATCAGTTCATCCTGCCCAGTCATATATTCATAATGTTTCCATTTAGACTTCAACAGTAACTGAATTCTGGGAATTTGAGTTTGGAAAATGAAGGGATTTCAACATAATATAAGCTATAAATTGATTTATTTTCTTAACTTAACCCCCTGATCTTCACGATTCTTGTAAAGTTTAATGTTTGCTAAAAAAGAAAAACAGCTGAAGGTTTCAGAGCTTAAACTTAGAGCGGATATTAGAGTAAATTCATAGTGAACTCAGCAGTAGCTGTGTTAGCGCTAACATGAAGCTAACGTTCAGATGTGTGTCTGTGTCTCAGCTGAAGGAAGACCTGGCTGGACAGGAAGTGGACGACGAAGAGGAGGAGCAGCAGGAGGAAACGCCCGCTTTTCAGGCCTTAACGCTGGAGGAGCAGCGCGTGTACGTAACACACTGACGAGCATCGCTATGACGACAGGGAGGCGCGTTTACTTCCTGCTGACTGCTGGTTTCTCCATCAGACGCGCGGCCGAAGACGAGGCTGAGGACGAGCCAATCACAGAGCTGCGAACGGTGAGGCAGCAGCTGGCTCTGATCAGGAAGCGGCGGCAGACGAACCTGATGTTCAGCGCTCAGAGTCCAGAACCGTTCACCCTGACGCTCAACCCGCAGCAGCAGCAGCGGCTTCAGCAGCAGCTGCAGCAGGTACCGATCCGGACCGGGTTCTGCTCTGCACCAGAACCTCAGCTCAACTCTGAGCTCTGACTGAAAGTGATTTTTACTTCAATTATCTGTTCTGAGAGTTGTGCAATGGAGTAATAGAGCTAAGATACAAGAATTTTAATCTAATTATGTGAATTTAGTCATAATATTAGCAGAATGGAGACACAATTTTATCAGAAGAACGACTTAAAATTACAAAAAAGAAGGTTTTATGTAAAAAAGGTTTTAGCGTTAAAAAGATCTAATGTACAGCAAACTATTAGGTCTATACTAGGGGGAAAAAAATAAAAGTGAAAAACTAAAATTACGAGAATAAAGTCATAATTTAACAATAATAAGGTTGCAATACTATAACTGTATTCTTGTAATATTATGACTTTATTCTCTTAATTAAAATGTTTTAAATTGCAGCCTGATCCTAATATTAAGTCGTATATTTGACCTGAATTCAAAATCCAAATGAATAAAAGCTGTAAAGAACGCTTGCCAAACAAGATGGCCGCCCTGGGCGCTCTGACATCACTCTGAAATATGAAAGCACGTTTTCATATTTCAGGAGTGGATTAGTGGGGAAAATATCTAATTTTAAAAAAATTAAATCTTCAAAAATGTAATAAATCAAATTCTCACCCAGTCCGACCTCTGACCTTTCTCTCTCTGTCTCTCAGCACATCCAGCTGCTGACCCAGATCAACCTACTGGCCTCACCTGTCTCCAAGCTGCACAGTGAGGCGGAGACCACCAGGCAGTTCCTGGTAACTTGCCTTCTCCACCTCTAGATTAAGATTTAATCCCAGGTTTCCTCCATTTGGTTCGACTGTCAGACTGTAGGGAAGACGCTGCTGAAGACGTTTCTGTTTTCATCTTTCAGTTTGAGTTGGACATGTTGGCTCAGCGAGGAGAAATCATCAGGTCTACAGATGATCCCGGTTTCCGCAGTGCTTTCAGAACCACCAACCTGCAGGGGGCGCTGGAGCTTCTGGAGGAGCTGCGGCAGACGCCCATCGACTACCGGCCGCAGAGCCACAAGCCCGACGGCAGAGGACACAGTGAGTGTCTGTCTGACCCTCTCAGCGTGCCCACAAGGCCTTAAAACATCTTAAAATCAGTTATCTGAAATTAAGGCCTTACAATATCTTAAATTTGTCAATATAACTTAAGTCGACCTTAAGATCTTACATTTTGACGTGGCAGGCAGTGGCACCCCCAGAACATTTTCATAGAGGTGGCCAGATCAGGCCAGTATAAATTTTAGGAGATAAAAAAATAAAACAAGAAATAATTCTATTTCTATAATTGTTGGGTTTTACATTCGTCTTTCTTGAATAATTTTACTCTGTATGCCTTTCTATGACATGGACATGATTGTCTGGGGGATCCAGAGGAGTAGCCACCATTTTTCAAGAGGGGCTCATGTCCCCTCTCTCCCCCCTCTTGGGGGCGTCACTGGTCACATGACTATTTCATCTTATATATTCTATGTGGGATTTTTCTCTTGGGGCTTTAATATCAGGCAAAAGTTTGAGTCGTGAGTCGACATCAGACATTACACAGTTTTTGTTCCCTGTATTTCGTTTGTTCATCTCTGTGGTGATTAAAATTTTAATTTTATTTACAATGGTTTTATAAAGTCAGAAATGTGAGTTGGTTTTCAGCAGCGGTATGGTTTCAGTTCTTGTTTTTCTGTCTCTTCAGTGCGCTGTTTCCCCGTCATGCCAGCTGAGCTCGCCTGGCTGTTCGCCACCCGACCCGTGTTCCTCTACCCTGAACTGCTGCCTTGTGCCAACCTGGACCCAGCGATGTACTGCCCCCGCAGGACGGCGGCCTTCACTGCAGCAGAGGACTGGTAACTTAAACACCATTAAAGAGAGAATCTACTTTATTGAGCTGAAATTAGAGATCCAGTTTCTAGTTTTCCACAGGCTCTGACCAAGGCAAATAAATAATTTTTTTTATTGATTAATCAAATTTTTGGTTTTTGAAAATGTAATTTTTGGAAAATCTGGATTCTTTTCTCCCAATGCACTCTTTGGATTTTCATAGTTCAGAGTGATGTCAGGAATCCCGAGGCCGCCATTTTGTTTTGAAGCATTTTTTGTCACTAAAACTAATGAAAATTAAATATTAATTTGACAAGAATAAAGTCTTAAAATTACCATTTCATTTTCCAAGTTGTACAGCTTTATACTGGTGAAACTATAAGAAACAACAACATTTCCAAGCTTTTTTCTCATTAATACAACTTTTCCCCCCGTAATTTTGAGACATTTTTCTGGTAAAATTGTTTCTTTATTCAACAAATATTATGGTAATATTCTCATATTAAAACAAAAATTGTCATAGCCTGGCTGACAATAAATAACTACCAGTAAATAAATGTTAAAATAAATAAATAAAAGCCACTTACATTTTTTTTTGGCATTTGTAGTTTTTTTTTTTTTTTTAGAAAAGAAAGCAAGAAAAAATAAAACTTACTTTAAAGTGGAGAACCGTAGCAAAGTGGGAGTTGAATTTGCTTGTTTTTTTTAAATCTTTTTTCTTCAGTCTGCTGGTCCTCGGCCTCAGGAACATGGAGGGAGCCTCTGACCCGCCAAAGCTTGTGTCTCAGTTTCTGCTCAGGAAAACCGTGGTGCAAGTCCGCCGCAGGATCCTGCAGTGCTGCAGACCTGGAAGTCCTGACAACATCGTAAAAGTACGAAAACAAAAATCACTTGCAGAGAAAACCATTCGCTGTTCTCATTAGTGACCGACTCTTCCTCCTCTGCAGGCCTTCAGGTACCAGCAGGTGGTGTGGCCCATGCTGGTGCCCTGCAGACATGTTGATCTGGCCGAACTGCGCCCCCCAGTGGCGAGAGAGGAGAAGAGCATGCCTCTCTGGCTCGTGGTATTAAAAGTTTCCTTCTACTGAATAAAGTTACAGTGATGGAGAAGAGCTAAAGAAAACCATAAAGTCAGAGGCTCACAAAACAAACAGAACTTTATTTAAACAGATTTATTTATGAGAGAAGTAAAAATCATCAAACTCAACCAACAGAAGAAATCAGAACTAAATACTAAATAGAATAGAATATACTGTATTGATCCCCAAAATGGATCAATAAATATTTTGATTTACATCATAAAAACATTACGTTAATAGAAACCTCTCTGTTGTTTTTTTAGGGGTTACCGCCCCTTTAAACCTTTAGGAATCATTTCCTGTAGCGCTCTGTGGTGCATTGTGGTAAAATATCAAGTCACCCTTCAATGTTCTGTTTTTTTCTTCTCCAGCGGAGCCTTCCTGTTATCTGTCCCATCATCAAACACTTCAACAGCCCGCCCGGTTCCTCCTCGGAGGCGCCGGCCTCCAGCAGGCGGGGTAAAACCCGACACCAGGCGCTGCTGCAGTCCAGCTACAGCTTCCCATCCGGGACCAGGTATCCGCCTCGCCTCCCTCAGAACCTGGATTTCAGACGCATCGGGTTCGTCCTGCTGCAGCCGCCGCCGCCGCCGCCCGCCTCGCCTCCGGACGCCTTCGAGGGTCCGGCCGACCGCGCCTCCCATGTCCTCCTGAAGCGCCTCCTGCTGAGCAGGAAGGAGCAGAACTCTGACATCATCATCACCTCCACCATCTCTCTGCCGACGACGGAGCAGATTAAATACCACTGCAGGACGCTGGCCGGCCTGAGGAGGAGGACAAAGAGGAGGAAGACGAGGCTGTGTGCTCCTGCTGCAGGGAAACCGAGCCTGAAGGAAGTCGCTTCTTCTCAAGGTTCTGCTTCCTGTGTGGACGCTGGTGACGAAGACGAGGCCACCACTGAGGAAGAGCTGGAGGAGGAGAGCGACGTGCTTCTGGTTTTATCTGAATCTTCGCCCAGCGCTGCAGGAAGCGTCTCCCATGACGACGATGACGACCTGCCGGGTCCGGCGGAGTCAGAACCGCAGAGGAAAGCAGCAGAAGATGAAGATGAAGAAGACGCCCAGCAGCAAGTAAATTAAACTCTTCTTCTTTTGTTGTCACTGTGAACGAACAAAACAAACAAAATTAAAAAATAGCAACTCTGAGGCAAGTCAAAAAAATTTAATAAAATAATAATATATTTTAATATTATATTTGTATTAATGATTCCATTTATAACCAGAGTTGAGTAGCAACAAGTTACTTTTGCTCAGTTACAATTTATGTGAGTAATGTTTTGGAAAATAATTACTTTTAGGAGTATTTTTACTACGCTGAACTTTTTACTTTTTGCTGTTAAGTACTGCTACTTTTATTTCTGTAATTTTTATTAGAAAGTATCACTACTTTTAGTTGAGTAAAATGTCTGGATTTTCTAACTACTCAATGAAAAACAAACATGTTTTAACCAAAAATTCACCAGACACACATCTGCAGTTTTTGTTAAAGTTTTATAAGTTTTTTATTAAAGGAACTGCTTTGGAAAAATGTTTCTTCTCCCTGATTTTATTTTGTAATTGTTATTTATATGAATTATTTTAATTTTAGTCTCTAAAATACCAAAAATTCCACATAAATTTACATCCTGTTTCATCTGATGGTGTAATTTTTAAATGTTAAATTACTGATATTTTGATCAGTATAATTTTTACCAAATGTTTTTCGGATGGATAGTTTTTACTTTTACTCTAGTAAAAATTTCGACGAGGTGCTACTCTTACTTTAGTATAATCTTTTGCTGCTCTTCCCATCTCTGCTTCCTGCCGCGTTAAAATCTAAATCTGTTTTCAGGAGAAGTTTTCATCGGAGGAAACTGAGGAAGAGGAGGACGATGGTCAGAGGGAGTCAGAGGATGTGGTGTTCGCTCAGGATTACCTCCACAGAGTAAGAACAGAAATATGGACATGATAATAATAATATTAGTAATGTTGACTGTACAACAGTAAATAACAATTAGCAGTGTTAGTCTTAAAATCACACACATATCGCTCATTTTGTTGGTAAAAATACATTCATCATTTAAAACACACAACTCTAGAGACTGTGTGTATTATAAAGATATCAATAGATATTTATAATAAGTATTGATTTCATGTCTATTGCTGTATATTTGTTATTGATTTATTGTCCAGCCTGTTTTGAACTGGACTTTTTCTCTCTCTTTTCTCTGTTCTGACTGGTTCCTGTGTAGGTGTGTGAAGCGGTCCAGGTGCGTCCGGGCCTTTCTGAGCAGCTGCTGCAGGTGTTGGATGAGTTTTCAACCTCGGGGCCCTCAGGGGCCCCGGAGGTTCTCTACGACAGGCTGGGCTGTTTGCTGCGGCCGTGGCCTCAGCTGCTCAAAGACTTCGCCGCTTTCCTGAATCCCAGACAGGCGCGCCGATGTGGACTGGTGAGTGGAGTCTCTGCCACAGTGATTTAGTTCAGGAAGCAAGCTGAGCTGCTCCTCCTCTCCTCCAGCTGCTGGAGCAGCGGCTGTTTGAACGCAGCCGGCGGTTCCTGAGGCGGATGGGCCGCAGCCTGGGGGAAAGTTCGCCGCTCTACCAGCAGGTGGTGTCTGTGCTGCAGGGAAGCTCCGCCCCCTCATCGCAGGACGTGGACAAGGTAGGCGGCGAACACAGAGCCTTTTCAGGAATCATTTATTTTATTGGTTATTGTATTATTATTATTTGTTAATAATCGATTCCTCACAATAAATTGTTTTGACCCATATACATAGATAATATACAACATTCTTCTAATTTTTAGGATTATTTTGTAATTTGTTTCCGTCTTGTTGGCACGTCTGTCTTCTCTTCCTTCTGTTTCCTCTCAGGTTTTGTCTTTGCTCAGGAAGCATCCAGACCTGCAGGACGAGGTCCAGGAGATTTTCCAGCAGCTCCACAGCTGCTCCCAGAGCGCTGCGGACTCCGCCTGTCAGAACCCCAGCAGCGGCAGACGGGAGCCCATCGACGCCTTGGTGGAAGGTGATGAAGACGACGACAGGGAGCAGCAAGCGGTTTGTGCCAAAAACATCACAGTTTCCTCCAGCGGAAAGAAGGTCGTGGTTTGGACCCGGTGAGAACAGATCACATGTTTCTAAGAGTTTCATGAGATCAGGACGTTTTTGTCATGTTTCTAAATTGGAGTTCAAATTGAATTGCATGCACACTGAAACATTTAAACTATCAACTGAGAAGCTAATGCAGCTAATTTTCTACGTCAATGTTCTTTTGTAGAGTTTGACCTGACCTGCGTTGTGTTTTTATATTATAAAACTACACAAAGTAGCACAGCATTATGAGGTGGATCGAAAATAATAACTGTAACTGTGAAATGCTACGTTCTGCTAGCGCTTAAACGACCGATCGAGTTAATTATGATCAATCAATTTCTAAAATAATTGAAAACATTTTTTGTAATCGATTAATTGTTAATTGGAGTATACAGACTGTAAAACAGGCCACACTCAGAGCCAATCTTAACTCAAGATAAAAAATACTTTAAATAATGTTCTACCCAAAACTAACTGTGGTTATCATAAAATTACTGCTTCATTCTCCACACATTATGGCGTTATTCTGATAATATTAAAACTTTATTATTATTATTTTTAGTAGTAGCCTGACTCTTTCATGATAGAGTTGACCTGAATTCAAAGTCCAAATAAATAGCAGCTGTAAAAAAATGCTCTTTAAACAAGATGAACTATGGAAATCCAGGGAGAGCATTGGTGGGGAAAAAAAGCTGATTTGTAATCTTTAAACACCAGAAATTCTTTTAACCTCTAAAATGTAATAATTAATCAACTTTGTTAAATCGATTAATGGATCAGTTTCAAGCAGCTGTTATTCCTGTTTCAGTGATGCTGACCGTGCCATCCTGACAGCCTGCCAGCAGAGAGGAGCCACAACAAAGACATTCAGACAGGTGTCCGCCCTGCTGGGCAATAAGACTGTCAAACAGGTGAGAGTGGGTGGAGCCTCAGTGTTCAGGTGCATCGCCGCTTCCTGAGCTGAACTGACGGCACGTGATTTCCTGCAGGTACGACTTCGTTTCCAGGACCTGATGAAGCTTTTCCTCTCCGCGTCCCAGAGGTCCAGCAGAGCAGAATCGGCTCCGGACTGATCCGGAGGCTCCTGGAGGAGTTTGTTTCTGACCACAAAGTGGATCCGTTTCTGAACTTCTGATGGAGGTTTACCTGAATCTGGCCCAGCAGAGGGCACTTATGAGCCGCAGCTGCTTTAGTTCAGGAACTTTAAGTGGAGGTGGAAGAGCTTCCTGTGAGGTGATAAACACAGAATCACAGCTAAAGTTATTCTTATTTTAGCTTTTATTTGACCCTGGTGCTGTGAAAAAGGTTCTGAAAGTCCAACTTTCCTCCGAGCTTTAACCCTGAATGTGCCGGTCACTGTGAACATCTTAGGAGGGATTCAGAGTGTTTGTGCTTCTGGTGAACCAGCTTGAACGTATTTATTGTTGCGTGTGTTTAATATGTCTGTAATGACCTCAGTGATGTTGGGTTGATGCGCTGAAGGTTTTGGTTTCAATCCTAACATTCCCACTGCCGAGCTGAAGACATAAGGAATGAGTGTAAAACCTGATGCTGGCGCTCTCCATGTTGAGTTCCTGGACTCTGAAATGCCTTAAACATCTGGTTTCCCTTCAGTCTCAACACATCTGTTTTTACTGGCAGCTTTAATTATTCAGGATTGGTGGTCAATAGCTGTATAATAGCAATTTAACATAAGTTAGTATTCACTTAAGGAGAATTACAGCTTTTGTTTTTTCTGCAACTTCTACTAGCAAGTGGTTTTTATACTAAGACTCTGAACATCAGAAAAAGCAATTATCTTGTCATAATAGAGCAAAATGAAAACTTTTTAAGAGCCTTGATTACATCTTCAATGAAGGTTTTCTTGAAGTGACTGCTTATTTGTATTTAACATGGACAAGAAAACAAATTCAATAAAAATGTCCTATATTTTTTGAAATATTCTTTTTTTATTATTTTTATTTGCATCAACACCAAAACAAATGTAAATGACCTTATGCAGATGCTACAGCAGGAGTTTACAAACTGCATTTTAATTGTTTTTATTTAATTCCATTATATATATAATATGAATATTTAATGGGACATGTATTGGTACATGTATTTTATAGTACATTCACATTACAAATTTCTTTCCCAATGTCTAAACGAAATTCTACCAAATACTAAATAAATTTATGTAAAGTTATTAGTAGAATCATCTATGTATACTTAATATAGAATCAAGGGGTAAAATAATTATAGTTTTTGATAATAAAAAGTGAAGGAACAGTTCTTTAAAATTGATATTCTGTTTGACCAATGGCGTGCTTACATCACATCGCTTACATGTCGCAGGACCAATCAGAAAAGAGATATTTGCATTTCTCTCCATATGTCCCGCCTTCTATTTGGCAGTTGGATATTTATTGGCATCTTACAGAGGAAACTATCGAAAGCCATTTATACTTCAAATTAAAAGCTGTTACTTTGATTTGCAAATTAAGGAGTGTTATTTGGAATCATTTTGTGTTAAATTAGTGTAAATATTGAGAGAAACGGGTACCTCTTTTTAAAGAAATGGCGTCGAGAGATAAAAATAAGAAATCATTGTTAAACCGTCAGCTATTATTTTGCTAGGTGTGACCGGAAATGTCTGTATTTTGAGGTAGCTTGATGCTAAATGTAGCGACAGTCTTCCTCGCTCAGTGACAGCTCAATTTCCTTCGTGTTTATTTAATTTTCCCGTCACATTTCAGTCCCGCTCTGTCTCCCTTATGATGCCCGTTATCCCCGTCCTGTCCGCTGTCTCGCTGGCGCTGGTGTCTCTTTGTCCAACCGCCCTGTGCGCGCGCAGAGACGTGCTCGAGCTCGGGGACGCGGACTTCGACTACCTGGCAACGGAGCACGAGACCATGCTGGTGAAGTTCTACGCTCCTTGGTAACCGTTTCTCCTAGTTCCGGACATCCAGTTAGTGGGTTTGATTTGTATCGTATGTCGCTGTAGGTTCCTTGGATTTTCTCATTAATTCCACTTCAGAATATCTGGATTTGAAAGTTACATACTGTTAAATACTCTAACTACCATCTAGCTACACGAATATTACGACTAATGTTTGAAACTAAACATCCATGCTAAATGCCTGTTGCGTTTTGGGGCAAATATTAAACGTTTTTTATAAAGCTGTCAGCTACTAATTCTTTTGTTTCGTTCATCCATCCGGCTCCCATCAATCATTCAGTCTATCCACCCATTTATCTGTCCATTCACCCATCCCTCTATATTCAGCCCATCTATCCATTCATCCAACCAACCCTCTTCTGCCCATCCATCCATCCATCCATCCAATCAACCGATCATCTTCAGTCCATCCATCCTCCATGAGTTTCTGGTCTTGTTCCAGGGGGTAACATTCTGGAAAACCTCCAAAATAAAACGCTCCCCCACCTACTGACTTCTTTAAATGCAGTAGAAGTTGCACCTTGTTGTTGAATGTTCATTTCAGCTGGAGTCTTGTTCTTTCTGCCATGATCTCTGGGTCAGAACGCAGACCCACCAGTAAGTCTAGACCTTTAGTTTTCTGTCTCAGCTAGTGGCAACGTTACAGCATTCTGCCCATCACCTGCTCCATCCAACCATCACTCATAAACAAAACATAGATACCAGAGTTTGTTGGATTCAGTGGGATCAGAGACTGACTTGGGCCTAGACAGAGTGCAGTACACACCTCTAATTAAGGTTGACTTCATACTTGTTTACCTCTCGTCTTTTGTCTCGTTTCTTTCCCTCCTGTCTCTCAGGTGCGGCCACTGTAAGAAACTGGCTCCAGAGTTTGAAAAAGCAGCGGGTCGGCTGAAAGGAATCGTTCAGTTAGCAAAGGTTTGTTAATATTGTTGCTATTGCTGTTGATGTTATCATCACAAACAGAGAAAACTAGAGGTTTGACTCATTTCCCTCTGGCTGCCAGGTGGACTGCACTGCTAACTCTGAGACCTGTGGTCGTTTTGGCGTCACTGGGTATCCGACTCTGAAGATCTTCAGGTCTGGGAAGGACTCTGCTCCCTATGATGGGCCTCGCTCTGCAAGTAAAAACATAAAACAAGAAAAACCAATTTAAAATTTAAAAACTAGAGAATGTGCTAGGTATAAAACCAGCTGTTCATTCTAGATTTATATCCTGATAGATATCATATGTCCAGAAAAATTATCACTCCAATGGATTTAGACACAGACGTAGACAGACTTTGTTTCAAGGGTCTAATAATAATAAAATAAATGTATAAGTTAATACATTTATGCAAAAAGATTCAAAGTACCAGTAAACCAAAATTCATTAACTGGATTAATAAAGTATCCACAACTCTCCTAATGGAAAAGATTATTTGCATTATAAAGGGAAACTATCAGTATTTCAAAACTTTGGGGTCCTTTTGTTTGCTACTTTTAGTTACTAGTGGACCTCTGTAGTGTCCTAAAATAATCTTTTTTCTTTGTAAACTTCTCTTCTTTGCTCTGTGTGAACTGCATACTTGAGTTTGTATTTTTTGAAACACACAATAGTAAATTAATTTAGGCTAACCCTCAAAAAAATAGAGAAACCTTTGTTGTTTTTATTGTTGTTGGGTTTTGTTTTTTCTCTTTTCTCATGTGTTGTCTATATATCTCATAAATAAGTGGCTTGCTAGGAAAGACAATTTATTTGCCCTTGACATTTCCTTCAATGAGAGAGAATGTTTTTTTTCTGCATCGTTGGAAGCATTTTTGAAAACCCAATAAAAGTTCTGTTGGAAAAAAAGTTAAAAACACTGATTTATGTTGATGTTTGTTCAGGTGGGATCTACAACTACATGACGAAGCAAATCGGTCCAGACTCGCTCCACCTAAAGAGTAAAGAAGAACTCCAGAACTTTGTCAACAACTATGACGCCAGCATCATCGGTATGATACCGCCTGTCCTTTTGGGCTGGGTCCAGCTGGCGGCGCTGTTGCTCTTTTATATAGTTGTGTGTTTTTTTTTCTCCAGGTGTTTTCTCAGGTACCGATGCGCTGCGTCTGGATGAGTTCCTGAAGGCGGCCGGTCTGTTGAGAGAACAGTTCAGGTTTGCTCACATCACTGACCTGCAGGTCGCCAAGGAGCAAACCCAAACCGAGTGAGTTTTCAGACACAAACACTGAAAAACACAAAGTCTTACCAAGTAGCTTTGGTCCAGTTTCTAGTGCCAATATCTTAATTTTGTTTTGTTTTTCAAGTTTACCAGCTGGCAAGTAACTTTTTGGGAGGATTTAGAAGCTTGTTGTATTTAATAACAAATTATTTAGTCAGAGTTGGGTTGTAACTAGTTACTTTTACTCAGTTACATTTAATTGAGTAACATTTATGAAAAAAGTACTTTTGGGAGTATTTTTTACTACACTGTACTTTTTACTGTTACTTCTGTAAATTTCTGGATTCTCTACCCACTGTGAGTAAATTTACTGAACAAAGAACAAAAATTTGATTTAACCAGAAAATCACCAGACACTGGCAGTTTTAGATAAAGTTTCAAACGTTTTTATTGAAATAATCTGAGTTTGAAACAAATGGATTTTTCCTGATTTTTTTGTAACTATGTTATTTATATTAATTGTTTTCATTTTGGTCTTTAAAATACCAAAATTTCCACATAACTGTATTTTGGTCTATTTGATTATGTAATTTTTAAGTATTAAATAATTGACGTTTTGATCAGTTAATCATTAACAGAGTCGCGTTTTTACCAAATACTTTTATACTCTTTCGTGAGTAATTTCTAGGATAGTTAATGTTTACTTTTACTTGCAGAATAATATATTAATGTTGTGCTACTACAATTTTCAGGTACGCTACCCTCCTCTCCATATAACAAGACATTTTAAAGCAGTATTTACATAAAACAAGCTGTTTTTCTAAGAAGTTACTTATAGGTTTGTTTGGTCTCAATTCAAGTGTACAAAGATATTTTCAGTAGAACTACACAAGAAATACTTGGTAAGATTTTATGTTTTTGCAGATTTACACGTTAAAAACAGTTTGCAGAATTAAATAATTTTGCGCCGTTCTCTTTACTTTTCTTTGTTTTTTCCAGGAGCGTTTTGCTCTTCAGGCCTCCCAGACTGGCCAACGCCTTTGAGGACAGTGTCGTTGTCTTCACGGATTACCTGACCATCAGCTCTCTGAGACGCTTCATCAGAGACAACATGTGGGACTTTTTCTACTTCACAGATAAAATAAATCTGTTTTTTTACTCGGTTTTATTCTCTGTTTTTCTGTGCACAGCTATGGTGTCTGTCCTCACATGACTATGGAGAACAGAGACCGCCTCCGGGTTCGTGACTTGCTGACGGCGTACTACGACCTGGACTACCATCACAACGTCCGAGGGTCAAACTACTGGAGGAACAGGTGACACACCATCACACAAGACGGGTTTATTTCTGGGTTTCTGTCTTTGCATGCAGGCTACAGAGTCTTTCTGCAAAGTTTTTTAATGCTCAAACAAGCGATGGTTTTTGATTCCTTCATCTGAAGCATTTCAGTGTCAGGTTTTTAAATGGATATGTACTTATGGCTCAGCAGATGATCAGAATTGTCATATTTGGAGCTTCAGTAGTTTGATCAGTGAAAGACAAATCAACTGTTCAGGGACTAATATTTACATTTCCTCTGAAAACAAAGATCCAATAACGGGTCAGGTGAAGCGGACTATGATGGATGGATGGATGGATGGATGGATGGATGGATGGATGGATGGATGGATGGATGGATGGATGGATGGATGGATG
>CAEFZY010059671.1:0-10675 GCA_903066815.1 Brachyrhaphis roseni | reverse complement strand
GTTTAGCATTAAGCTATTAAGCTCGGTTAATTAGATGCAGCTGCTATTTGTGTTACTATTTCCAATTGTAATGCCTTGTTTCTCCCGTACGTTTTATCGTGTGACGCTACGGAGTTGTCAGAACGCTGGTTTGTAATCTATTAATAAAGTTTGACTGACCTATCTGACTGTTTTGTTGACATTCCCTTTAGCGCAGCTCCTTCTAATGGATGCATAATGTAACCTCAGCCTCTACTGTAGCTCTATTCTATGCGCCATATAATGCAGTGCGCCTTATATATGAAAAGTTTTAAAACAGATCATTCATTGAAGGTGTGCCTTATAATGCGGTGCGCCTTATAGTGCGGAAAATACGGTAATCACCAGTTTGTTTTTTTAACACCAGTTAACGTGGCGGTTTCTCTACTGGGAACTCTGGTTTTGACCTTTTAAAGTTAAAATACTGTATTTAATAGTTGTGTGAAACGCTGTCAGGGCGGCGTTGGAAATTCTAATTCAAAAATATTTTATTGATCCCAAAGAAAAATGAAATGTTGCTGTAACTCGCATTAATTCAGATTCTTCAGAGAGTTACTATAGATGTTGGTGATCTGACAGCGAATCTGAAGAAACAGTTGTGTTACAATGTAAGGACAGACTGGGAGAGTGTGTGTGTGTGTGTGTGTGTGTGGGCGGCGTTCTTCCTCAGCGATTCATCAGGCTGTGCATCATGTCCATCGGCAGCGGGAAGATGATGGTAGAGTTCTTCTCGGCAGCGATGGTGTTGAGGGTCTGCAGGTAGCGCAGCTGCAGAGCCGACGGGGCCTCAGAGATCACCAGGGACGCCTCCTTCAGGGCCCGAGACGCGTTCATCTCACCCTCCGCCGCGATCACCTGCAGGAGGAAGAGGAGGAGAGGAAGAGGAGAGCCTTCATCTCACAGAAACTAAAAAAACCCAAAGCTTTCTGAACAACAGATATTGAAAGTCTTGGTTTTATTGTGAACGCCACAGGAGCAGTTTGGGAAAACCGGTTTAGTCTGGAGCGTTTTCAGACCATCATACTGCCACCACCGTGTCTGACTGTGGGATAACGTTATGTGTCTCATTGGGCCGCAGAGATCACGAAGATGATTCTTAGTAAATGATGTGAGACGGTCACTTTGTTCTTTTGGGTCAGAGTTTCTCTCCTTACGTTGATCTTAATAATAAAAATAACTTTAATAAACACTAAATATATCTCTGAGTAATGAATAAGTCTTTAATGTATTTTATCCTATATTATATGCAAAGACAATTAGCATAACCACTTTTGTGGATCAATTTAAAGTATTATTTATATATTTTCTGTCACTGATCTGATTATAACACCTGCTTTATTATTTATAGAGAATATTTTTCCTAAAATTAAATGGATTTCCTGAAACTTATATTAAATCCCAATCCGTTCTTTCCTCAGTAAGGATTTAATTATTGTTTAGCAGGATTAGGATTGATGATGTAACCATTTTGTGAAGACAGATTAAGATCCATTACAGTTTTGAGAGGAAGCGCGCCTGGATCTGGATCAGACATTAAACATGGCGACTGGCTGACGGCGGTCCGCTCCGCCTCACCTTGGCTCTGGCCTCGCGGCTCGCCTCCGCCTCGGCCGCCATGGCTCTCTGGAGCTGCAGAGGCAGCTTCACGTCCTTGATCTCCACGCGCTCCACCTTGATCCCCCAGTCGTCTGTGGCGTCGTCCAGAGTCGACTGGAAGCAGAGAGACGGACACACCCTGTAGTTTCAAACAACGTCCAGCAGGTGGAGCCCTTCAGAGAAGCCACCTGCCGCTATGATGCATTTTGGGAGGAAATCTCTGGGCTTCTTCCCATGAAAACTTTGACTGGTCCATCTCACAGCTCAGCAACCCAACAGTCTTTTCTTTGGACTGTCAGAGGAAGCCGGAGACCACCCACAAACTCCATGCAGAAAGACGCCAGGCCAGGGTTTGAACCCAGGACCTCGTATTTATTCTAAAACAAAACAGTTATTCCTCTGGTTTTCTCTCTGAGCGTTCACACAGGCGGTGGGATTAATCAAACTTAATTTATTAAGCAGTTTTCATACAAACAGAGGTTAAAGGTTAAAACATCCAAACAGACATAAAACCCCCAGAGACGTACACACTAGGAAGCAAACAACATAATTACAAAAAATTGTTTATATTAACAAGAAAAGCCTTTTACAGAACAGACGGAAATATACTGAAACTCATTTACACATTAAGACTAAATTCACTGACCAGGTTTCAAGCATTAAACTCCTATAATACTCTGAGTTAGAGGATGTAGTTTGGAACCAATGCTTAAAACTGTAAACACAGTTTTAAGCATTTATAATTTTTTGCATATTTTTGACAGTTCTGTGGCTTTAATGTTACATTGGTGAGAAATTGAGTTGTACTGTAACACTGAGGTAACATTAACTTTTTAGCAAAAGCTAAAGTTGGCTTTCTAAATGGGTTAAATTAATGTTACCAACTGGATAATAGCATTTTGCTACCATTAGCTTTTTAGCTAACACTGACTCAAAAGTTAAAGTAGGAAGAATACAGAAGTGAGTTCAGGAGATGTGGAGATGCAGAGGTTACACTCTTGAGTCGTGTTTTATAGCAACTTTCTGTAGTTTCAACTGCAATGTAACGTAAAGTATTGCTAATAAAAATGGCATGAGGTCATATTTATATCTGTAGCTATGAGGTTCTTGTCTACCATGCTTAAAGTTCAGTATAAAACCAAGCTGCCTTTGGGATTACAGCTAACTGGGTTGACTTTGCTGGTTTGGTTCTGACAGGATGTAGGTGACGGCCTCTTTCTGCAGCCCTGTTGGTCTGAATCTCCCAGCAGGTTTTCTCTATCAGTCTGATCTCAGATCAAAAAGGTTTCAGGAAACTCAGAGCAAAACCTCAACAAACAATCAAGCAAAACCACAAGCAGCATAAAGAGGAGAGCGCCCACACAGAGGCGCTGATGTTCTGCTAATGCCCAGAGCTGGAGGAGGAGACAAAGTTTCACTTTTATACAGCAGCTTATTGATAAGGAGCTACTTTAAGTTTAACAAATGTGTAAATGCTAAACCAATAAACTTAATTTAGAACATTTTTAATTAATGGTGGAGGGGTTGTGCGTTCTACCTGCATGCTGTGAGCGATCTCCTCGCGGTCGGACAGGATCTCCGCCAAGTTCTTGGTGCCCAGGACGTTCCTCAGGGTGGTTTGGGCCAGCAGCCGGGTGGCGGCGTCTGCGTTGGTGATGTTAGCAACAGCCAGGGTGGCGTTCTGGACCCGGTAGTACACAACGCCGTCAACGCTCACCGTCACCGAGTCTTTGGTCAGAACCTGGCAGAGCGGGAACATTTTCAAATAAATTAAACTGAAAAGCTGAATCATTTCAGTAATTCAACTCAAAAACAGATTCTCATATATTTAATATGAGAATCTGGTCTGGTGTTTTGATTATAACACCAGACCAATGAAAATGAATTTTAATAAAGAACCGTTTTGTTTCAGGGGGAAGAACTGACATTTATCTGGCAGTGACTCTACACAAAAGCTAGAGGAATATTAATAAAGCATATTAATGGAAAGTTTAGTGGAAGGTAAAGTGGAGTAGGAAAGGAATGCAGGTTATCACCACTGTGGGCCTTGGATTGAGTCAGAGCTTGAAGAACCGCTACACCCAGACATATACTGCTTCACTATCAAACCTGTAACTCTCCCTGTGACTCCTGCACCTTTGACTACAACATGTCTACATTCCACTAAACCTTCCACTCTTGGATAAAATCATTTCATAACCAATTTGTTTCTTTCAAAATGACCCTCGGTGTCCGGCAACCCTGCCAGACTGGGGCAGCTGTTACTGTCGGTCAAAGCAACATTTTTACACTAAAAATTATTTTTATTTGCTTTGTGTTGCAATTTAGTTCACAATAAAGAAAGTAAATTCAGTTCCGAAGCCATAATCACATAAAAATATCAGTAATCATATTACTGATATGAGTCGTACCTCTTGCGGCGGGATGTCAAAGGTGATGGTTCGCATGTCGACGTTGATGAAGTTGTCGGTGCACGGTAAGATGAAGAACAACCCTGTGGTGTCACAAGAACGTGAAGTTTTACCAAACCATGAAGCCGTTGTTGTGTAAACACAATGATGAGAAAACTAATCAGTAAATGTTTGTTGAACCCTGCTGGTTGAACTGCGGCGCTGCACAGGGACGGACGTTTGCAGCTTTCATTAGCCTGAGCATTATGGGTCGTTCACAACAAACGCATCCGATGAACTTTGAATGCAGATTCTTGACATTTTGCTCTACACACAGCGTTTCGTCTACATGGAGGAGCACCAGACGCATCAGCTCCCGGCGTTGTTTTCCACAGGATGCTCTTAATGCGTCAAACGCTCCAAACGGTTCAAATCACACCGCGCCTGATGCTCAGAACTCGTTCGGTGTGAACGCACCATTAAGGACATCATGATCATATAAAATTATAACAAAAACGTCCATTAATGAAGTATTGGATGTGTCTGTCCATATGATTCACCAGAAACATGCAGCTGTTCATCCTAATCTACCAGGCTCTCAACCAAATAGTCCCTTTGGATGTTTTCTTAAATCCTTGGTGCTAAAAATAAGTTTAAAGTATTTAATCAATGAAAATGAATTGATGTGAGAACCAGAAGTAAAGAGCCGTTTACACCAGACTTACCCGGACCCTTGGCTCCTCCTTTCAGAATGCGCCCAAGGCGGAAGATAATGGCTCGCTCGTACTCCTTCACTATCTGAACAGAGGAAACACATAAATAAAAACACAATAAATACAGTCATGGTAATAGAGAGACACTTATTTCATATATTGTACTCCTTTTTTTACTCCACCTTATCCATGTATATGTAGTAATCTATCTTAGACAGAAAAGAACCACCAGGAGCTTCCAGTTCTGATCATCATCACTGAGCGCCTCTACAGAGTCCTTTGTTTTTCCACAAAGCAGGAGATCCTGAATACATCAATTGATTTATTGATCATCAGCTGGTGTGCCAGAGATCAATTGTTGCTGCGCATCAGTCCAGAAGGGTTAGATGGCCATTTTGAAACAACTTCAACCCAAATATTTAGCTGAGAGATTCCAGGAAGGATGGAAAGTTTTAATGAAAATGAACAGATTCATCAGTTTAAAGAAACTTCAACACCAGAGGCTCATCTCAGACACTGCACTGTAAAAACTATAAAACTTACCAAGTAGTTTTTGTCTAGTCTCTGGTATCTTATTACACATAATTTAAACTTTATAGTAACTTATCAGCAAGATATAGAAGCTTGTTTTAAGTAAGCAATTCCTTAATATTGAGAAAGTTCTAGTTCTGTTGCCAGATTGTTTCACTTATAATTTGTCTTGTTAAAAGTAAATTTATCTGCCAATGAAACTAGAAATTTTTCACCAATAATCAAGAATTACTGACTTAAAACAGATTATTTTGGCAGATTGTTTTACTTGTCATGTTATAAATGAAATAATCTGCCAATGGAACTAGAACTGGGTTGCTAGGTAATGGGCTGGGCTTGGCTGGGGTTGCTAGGTAACGGGCTGGGCTTGGCTGGGGTTGCTAGGTAACGGCGCAATGGAATATTCCACCAATGGAGCTAGAACTTTTTCATGCTCCGATAAATTGCTGATAAGTTACTTGTAAGTTAGTTTTGTTTTATTTCAAGTGTTCTAAGATATTCACTCTAGAAATGAGACTAAAAATACTTAGTTAGCATGTTAAAGGTTAAAGTTCATGACAGGATGATTACAAATCAGATGAAAACATTGAGTTTGGAAAAGCTGGAGGAGCCTTAAAAAACTAAATGGCAGCACAACTTCTGGACAAAACATCTGGATCAGAGTCCTGTGGATGATGAGACCAAAGAAACTCCTTAAGAGGTCGGAGTTCGGTCCAAACTGGCTCATCAGCAGGACAATAGTCCTGGAAACATTGTGAGGATCAAGATGTTCAAGCGTCTCCATCAAAGTTCAGACCTTAACCTGATTGAAACGCTACAGTGCGACCCTGACTGAACCACAAACCGCACAGAACAGCAGCATGTTTATCACTAACCAATCACTGAGCAGCAGCACAAAAACTTCCTGCAGACGCAGTAGAGGAAAGGTGGTGGTCGGCCATGTTGCTCATCTGGTAAAACTTTACAGTAAATATACAACTGTTGGCTCCAATTACAAGAAACTTTGAGGAGCTAACACACAAAACCATGAGCTGAGTCAGAATGATTTCCTCCATTACATTACTGCAGAGGGCTTTTATCATTTAACGGATTAAATTTCTTGTCATAATAAGGATTATATTTAGCGTTGTCACAAATTAAAACTCCCCCAAAAAATCCATATTTTCTGTTAGTTTATTTTCTCCACTTTTTGTTCCATGACAACATTAAAAGAAAAGATGGTTAAATGCAGGTTAATGACACAAGTCACACTTCTTTACATGACTGAAACACGCAGTCATAGTTATACAGTCGCCTTTACAGTTATTATAATGTGGTGATAAAGCTTTAAGTCCATTTCACCCAACTCTGCTTGCTTAATTAATGAGCCGCTGACCTTAATGCACATCCATATGGAGAGGGGGAGAGTGACCAGCATCAGCAAGAGGGAGAGTCCAACCAGCAGCCAGCCGCACAGGCCGATGCCCGAGTCCGAGTTCTCCAGAGCTGGGAGGAAGACGGCACACATACACACATGCACACACAGTGAAATAAAGTCATTCATTTATCAGCTTTTCACCAAACATTTTCTGTAATCACGTCATGAATGTTGTCTCTTTCTAAACCATTTGTTTGTTCAGGTTAGTCGGGTTTCCTGTCACAGCAGAGCCAAACCCAGACACTCATGGTTACTGACGACGACATTCACTCAGCCGGCGGATCAGATCCGTACCTTCAACATCGTGCGAACTGTAACGGCCCGGACCTACAGGCAAAGTAAACCAAACACAAATCAAAACGCAGTCCTGCCAGGAGCAGCGAGCCCAGGAGATCTTAAGGGTGCCAGTGCAGAAACCAACAGAGACCAACGGGTTTCATTTTACTGGAGGAAAACGGAAACAAACCGGAATTTAGAAAAATTTAAAAAGTGGATGCAATTTCTGAAAGCAAACATTAATTATTTAAAGTATCCACCATGAAGTATGACTGAAATCACCTGTTTCCAGCTTTGATTAGATTAAAACATTAGAACAGAAATCCTGATACACTTTGATTTTTAACTGAAATGTGGAAAAGCAGTTTGTAAGTCTGAATATGTCACAATGGCGACATCTGTAAGGTGAGCAATCTGAAAACACTGACAATTAAATTCAGAAATCCACATCCATCTCCTCAACTTTTAAACTGCAGGATTTGAGTCAGTCATTTTGGGTTTCTTCCCAGCAGCCTGCTGGTGGTTGGACCCATTCCTGGTGACCCAGTTGGTGTAACTGAACCAGGTTTGTTCTCACACACATCCTCAGTGCTGTCTGTGAAGTGCAACACTTTGTCATGTAGGAAAACACCCACAAAACCCCAGAGCTTACACCTCCGACCTGTCATTTCCCTCTACATGTAACAACAAGGGTCATTAAGGCCACAGATTTCTGTCTGACTTTCATCACATGAAATCTCTAAAAATATGGGTATTTCTTCCTTTCCAAGTGACCTTTCAGGCCATGTTGGTCAACTTTCACTGTGGATAATAAAACTCAAACATCAACCAGCATCTTCACAACGTGCTGGTTTTGTTTTCTCTCTAGTTTCACTCAACACTAATCCTTTTTTTCAGGGGATTTCTTTGAAAATGTTATGTTTTTGGATGTGTTCAGTTTTTTAATGTGATCCTAAAAATTTCAGAATTTTTAGGATCACCTGTGACGTTTTCTCAGATCAGATTATGACGCATCACAAACAAAAGTTATTCCTCAGATAAGTGATTTAAGGTGTATAAATCTGACTTAATCATAAGAAGTTATAATGTAAAAAAAACTTCTATTCATTTGATGTTACTGTGGGTGATCAGCTCCATAACAAACAAAAACATTGTGTAAAAAATTAATAAAATGTAATAGTAGCTCTATATATTATCTGCTAATCATATGGTCAAACAATGATTATTTAATAGATTTGAATAAATTACAAATCATGCTAATGTACCTTTTAAAAATAAATATTTTATAAATTATTAATTTGCTGTTCCTACACTAACGACTAATTTTAGACCAACCTGTTGCCTTCCCCTGTCTGTCCTGATTCTCCTCTTCCTCTTCTTTCTCTCCACCCTCACAGCTGAACGACATGAACTTTATGTTAAGTAGGTGTAAAACATACAGCACTCACATATGACAAAACATAAGTTGATCATATCTGTTTTTGTATAACAGTTACTGACTGGACAGTGAATCTGATCAGATTTATTAGATACATCTACACCAACGCGCCGTCATATTCAGCGAAGATATTTAAAACACAAGTTTATCACTGCTAAGCTCCAAGGTTTCCCCTAGAAAACTTGCTAAGCCTGGCGGTTGGGCGCTGAGGGAGTCGTTCATCCAGAGTCCCGCTGTGTTTTTGAGTTAAAAAATGTTTAAAGTTGACAGGAAATTTGAAAACATCACTTGATAATTACGTGTTATTGAAAGATTAATACCTGAACTATATAGTCTTAAAAAATGCAAACATTTTAAAAAGACAAATAAATATTAATGCTTAGCCTGGTGGGGGCACAAGTAAAGCCTGGTGGCCCGCCAGGCTTATAATACACTGGGGGAGACCCTGAATTTTATAATTTATCTTACTTATAATTAATTATCAATGTAGTCTAAACAACCAAATGACCACAAACCAGTGCCTTTACTGTTCTTGCCATAATCTGTCGTATTGCACATACGGCAGGACAACAGTGACCTGTCATTTTACTAGACGCTTAAGCTAACCTGAATATCTGCAATATTTACATGCCTCTTTTTTATGCACTAATATAGCTTACCTTCTGTCTGTCAACCTGTTTGAATAACCTTTTTTAATCCCCAACATCTCCCTCTAATCTTTTCCATGATAGTTTTCTTTTCTACCCAAGAGGGAGGCCTAGCCTAATCAATGATGTGCCTCTATTATTGATCATATTACTAATAAATGCACAGACGGTTTGTTAAATGCAGAAAATGCTGACTATAAAGTATTTTTTTTCACCATTGTTCTAAAGAGTGTGCCATTGTTTCTGGCGCCCCCTTCAGAGCAGCGCCCTTCCTCCCGCAGGTGTCACCGTCAGTTAATGGGTGTTTACATCCCTGCTGGTGTTTTATTTTCACTTTTTGTAAATAGTTTGTTCTTTAACACAAAAATACGCATGCATTTACTTCTTTAAAAAAGATTAGTCTAAAGATTATTGCACATGAATTTGATCATTTTTGTTATCTTTTATAGTTTTGTCTTTGTGTGAACCTACATGCACCGATTGCCTGTCACTTTGCTGCTGCTACACCTGAATTAATCCCCGCTGAGGGACAATAAAATATATTTATACGTCAGTTACTCCTTATAAATGCTAACATCTGCTGTCCAAGCAGGTACGAAACGACCAAAACTGTGAAAAGACGAAATGGCGTGGGAGATGATGGGGAAATAACCAGGAAACGTGGAACATTAAAAAATCAAATATGTTGAAATTGGTGCCGCTTTGCATTGACACTCTTAAGTGACTCTGGGTTTAAATGGCTGCCGTTACTAATGCGATCAATATTGATTACTAGAAACAACACAAACTGACCCCACCCGTCATTAACGCTAATCCCATTTACTTTTAATTATAGTCTGGTACATATAAATCACACTTATTTCCTTCACCCAATGAACTTTAAATATGTCCAAACAATCATCTCTTATTCTTATTATAGCACATTTAATTCCTAGTATAAAACAACAACAACTTCGCTTTTCCAGCTGGGAAAACGACAGGAAGGTTACGGCTGTTACCATGAGCTTTCCGTTGTTTAGCACTGAGCTAACAATTAAACCCACTGCTTAATCTGTTAAACTATCACCAGTTTTAACAGCGTGTGAAAGCGGAACTCTAAAAATGAGCCGTTATTATCTGATATGGAAGATAACATGGTCGCGTGCAACAGTAGCTGAGGCTACATCTTGAAAACCGTTAAAACGCAGTTAAAACGGATCCATATACAGCAGGTCGGGAAACCGAACAGAGCCTCACCGGACTGGCGCTCTCTTCTTTTGGCCTCCTTCGTCGAAACACCTTGGTTGTCCATAATAATTCAGAGCGACAGAAGAGAAACGCTGGGATAAACGGTTCAATGTGTGGCGGGTGCAGGGAGAAGCAGCCAGCTTCAACGTAAAAACCGAGTTCGCCCTGGAATTGGTCTTGCAGGCGTAATGACGTAAGCACGCATGTTTCATGGGCAGTGGCATCTACAAGCGAATAGAGCAGGGGTCACCAACCTTTTTGAGACTGGGGGCTACTTCACGGGTACAGAGTAACACGAAGGGCTACTTGTTTGATACAGTCTTTATAACAATTATATATATATATATATATATATATATATACACACACACATATGCTGCCTGATCATATTAATGTTAGGAACTACTCACAATAGTTATCAG
>CAEFZY010059669.1:0-33709 GCA_903066815.1 Brachyrhaphis roseni | reverse complement strand
GACTTTCTGGGATACTTGCACTATGACATTAATTGTAAATTCTGAGCGTCTTGGGGAGCTCTACAAGTGTACCAAATTTGATATGTCTAGGATGAAGTAAGTGAATAGGAAAGGGTCCTTTGAAAATTTCTAGGTGGCGCCGTTGAGCCATTTGTTTTGTGATTTTTGCGAGGCCCTTAAAATACGTAAATTTTAAACACCCTTTACGCTTCCGCCAAGTTTGGTGAGTTTTTGAATATGATAAAGCCCCCAAAAAGGCAATTCATTTGGACAAAGTACAGATACAATAGGCCTTCGCAGCGCTTAGCTGCTCGGGCCTAATAAGAAACAGTACAAAAACAATAGGCCTTCGCAGCGCTTAGCTGCTCGGGCCTAATTAAGTCAACCAAAAGTACTTCACAAAACAACTGCGGTTAAACCAGAACAATTCTCAATTATCAGAAGCATGAGAGCAAGAGCTTTTTAACTCAGCTCTAGTCATATTGTTTATTAATATCAGGTGAGAGGATATAGCTGCTGTTGGCCCTCAGCTCCACTGAGTACAGGTTAAATTTTAATGTTTTATTATCCAAAGACATCAAACAGTTTTCACATGATATCATCTCAATATCTGATTAAATCCTGGCTGAAACTAATAATTTTTGTGGTGCTTATTGCTGAGGAACCCAGACATTATCAGATATTGTTTTTTCTTTTGTTTGTTTTTTTTATGATCAGAACAAATATCTCATTATTTTCCGCTAACAAATCCGGGACTTTAGAGATCCAGCTGCTTCGACCCAAATCGGCTTAGCCGGATCAAAACAAACAAGCCAGAAAGAAGAAATCTAGACATGACTGTTTCTTTTTAAACATATAAATGATTAAGGACCCTCACTGCGGTGACACAGTGGAAAATCAAAGCAAACTCCACAGGTTAGCAAAAGTAAGTTGTGCATCTAAAGTTTCCAGATTAGATGTAAAAGAGGCTCTGAATTGATTCTCAGACTCCTGGAGGAAAGTGTGTGCGTACCTATTAACTGTGTTTGGCGAGGTTCCCTGGGTAACTGCAAAGTAGGCTAAATGAGTAAATTACAATAGACGCACAGGCAATTAGACTGAAAACATCATACACTTTGTTAGATTTGTTAACATAAGTGCCTGGAAGTTATGTTTCAATTACAGCCAGAGGATGCCAAACACTGGGGGGAGTCGCTTGATGCTTTACAGCTTCCATATTAAACCTGGTTTTATCAACAGCTGCTGAGTTATGGCACAGTTAACTGCAAAAGCAGAAAGAGCCAATCACAGCGAACCGTTTTAGAACATTAAACAGCTGTTGAACGGGAACATAGAGTTCCTCGAACTACGTCAACGACTGGCAGGAGCTGGATTTCTTTCCCGTTTCCAACACATCTTTTTTTCCTTTTCTTTTTCTTTTTTTTTTTTTACTTTTGTCTAACAGCTAAGAAAAATCTTAGCAACATTTAAGTTGGTGTGCTAGTTTGACTCAGGGAAAGTATATTCTTTGCTAAGAAAGCTCAAAATAGACAGATTTGTTTTACCCAACAAGTGATCAAATGTTAGTGTGAGCATGTTAACTCATGTATAAGTACACTGGTGTGATACAGCATTAGCATTGCACATTGTAGTTTATTCTATCTACTTTCTGCCTTCCCTTTCACTAATGTCCAAAGTAGTTACCGGTGTATTTTAATGCACTTTCAAAACTGATAAATTTCAAAGTATTATGTGCAATATTTTGTTTTCATTATTATTTTTGACCAATGTTGGCATTAGCACTTTAACATATCTATTTGCTGTGGTTTATGACACTGTTCAAATTCTCCTAATCAATATGGACAATTCAAATTTATACCTGTCTCGTGATTGGATGTAGAGTTTCCTAGCATAAAGCTGTCTGCAGATATGACTCACATTTGAATTTCATACTTTAATCAAAAATATCTTCAGTTGGTTTTTCAACTCTAATGCACCGGCCAAATTTTAGTTTCAGATAATTATAAAATGGTGTGGAGGATGTTTGTTGTACACCCTGTTGGTACAAATTAGCCCTAACACTCGCCTTGCTGTATCCATTGAGGTTTTTTCTTTTTTCTTTTTGAGAGAGAACACACTTGTAATAGCTTCAGCTTCCATCCGCATCTTGTTAAATTTGAGCACCTGACCCAGCAGGCCGCGGTGAGCAGCTTACAGCTCCTTCGCTTTTTTGAGTTTTTGCCTCTGAAACAGAGCCGGGTTGATGTGGCGGGAGGGGAAAGCGCAGGTGCTTGTGTTTACTTCCCTCCGGATCTCCCTCCTCCTTGTCTCACAGAGGAATGCAGATAAATATTGATCAAGAAAGCTTTCAGGACAAAAAAAAAAAAATACTGCAACCAAAGGAAATTAAATAGTGTCAAAGTGAAAAGAACGAGGAAAGGCAAGGTAATCCTTTAATTTAATTATATAAATTACAACAAAATATCCTTTCAAAATCTGTTTTTCTCCTCTCGTTTGCTACACTCTTCCCTCGCCGCTTCTGCTGGAAAGGCTTTCCTGCGGTTGCTAAGAAACAGGGAAACGTTTTTTTTTTGTTGTTTTTTTTTTCTTCTTTTTTTCTGGTGTTGGATTTTTGCCAGCAGGTCCCGGAGGCTGGAAGGGAGAAGGGGGCAACAGTGGAGGCACTGTGGCGTCTGCCAGCAGCCGAGTGCGGGCCCACAGCTGGGTCGAGCTGCGGCGCAGTCATGACGCCTCCTCCACGCGCACCTGGGGGGCAGGGGAGGTCGCGGTTCAGCCGATGATCACTGAGCTCGCCGGGACTCGGCAGTAAACATCGGGTCACGGATGGGTCGGAGTGATGAAACAGCAGGACTTTCGACCAATGACGGCGCTTCAAGACGATCCTCCAGAGGGAGCAAAAAATACCTTTTCCATGCACTTTGTTTTTAGAGACTGAATCACAAGATGGAATAAGTTGCAGTAAGTTCTGCAAACAAATGAAACTCGTGAAACATATATGACAGAAGATGACTTTACCAAAGGGTTTATGACAGGCCCCACAATGGAAATCATTTTCCCAATAAGTATGCTAATCAAAGGTTCCTCTGAAATGGATTCTACTGCTCTTTTATTATGTCGCTCTTTCTCTTTCCCAATGATTGACACATTGTAATCTTGCTAATAAGCACCTCTGCTGAATGTTTCCTTCCTATTGTGTTTGTATTTCAATAGGCCACTTTGGCAGGTGTGCGCTGGTGTTTGCTTGGCACTCACCATAGAAGCTAATCTCAGCTACCTGCTATTATCCCAGAATACAGGCCCCCCCACATGCTGTCAGTCTCCAAGAATGTACCCCAGGGGTCAGCAGCCAATCAAACCTCACATTACTCATTCACTCCTTCCCTCCCAACCAATCATCGACATCATTACTGGCCTGTCTCTGGTCATTAAGAGGAGTCTTGAGGACCTTTTTTTCCCTTCCTACCCTGTCATGGGATGTTTGAAATTCACCTAAAATAAGACTTGAATGGTCATTAAGGACTGACTTGACTTTATGTCCTCTGGAGAATGAATATATCCATCGGTTATTGCCAGAATGTGGAGACAAGAGCTGAAGCGAAGATCCCCAGACCACAGTTCCGTCCTCCAAGTCATCTGGGTCTTAAGATATCTGTGGCATTAAATCTTTCATGCGAGTCCAGGAATTTCCCCGAGGCCTCTTTCTAGTGACTCTTGTCAAACCTCCTCCCTAGGAAGGCATCCAAAAGGGATTTCTACCAGATACCCAAACCACTTCACCTGACACCGCCCCAAGCCTCTCCAGAGCACACAACGTAGGGGTCACAGCTTAAGGGGAGATTTACAGAGGCAAGCTACCCCCACTAATTAATCTTGAGGGATTTTAAGTTGTTTCTAAACCAGGTGTGACATTTAATCTTTCTAGTGGGTCCCCAATTTCTCCCAAGGTCTCCTAACGCAGGATAATCTATAAAACATACCCCTAAGGAGACAAACAGGAAAGTGTCCTTACGTGTGCCCAAAACACTTCCACTGATTCTACTCCTTACTTTTCTCCCAGACATGTTGAAGGCATAACAGCAGAAGCAGCTTGAACTGAGTTTATCCTCTCAGCAGCTCTGGTCCCTATTGGGCAAACTGAAGATATTCTTACCAGATGACTAAACAACTTCTGACTTCACATCCAGCTGCTTCCAAAAACAAACAACAAAGGAATTGACTTACGTCGAGATACCTTTAAAGTAGAGTTAGCCTCCTTAGGAGGGAGCTAATTTGAGCTCTAACTATGCTTCTCTCAGCCATTAACTAAAATACAAGAAAAAAAGAAAGCGCTCAATAAGTAAATCAAAAGCTTCTTGACCTTCTTGACCTGTTCATCCATGTGAATAAGAACAAGATCTCCTGAAATCTTTACTTGGATTATCAGGTCGTGCTGAACAGAAACATCCCACTCTAGATGTCCACATGATGAGACCAGAAGGACCACATCAACCAAGAAGCAGGAATGCATTCCAGAGTCCTGGAGAACAGAACTTGTAATGATCCAGCTAGTGGTGGTGTCTAGAAAATCAAAAAATGTACTTGGAATACATTGCGACAATTCAGCCCAACTCCTCACGTTAGTTTTATATGGGTGAAATAACATCTCTCTGGGGACCTGAAACCTTTTATTTTCAGACCTACTGTCATGATTTGTGGTAGTTGTGGCGGCGACCCAAACGCAGAGACGGAGAGGCAGCAACTGAGTTTGATGATTTAATGAAAATCTCAAATGAGAGCAAAAGGCTAAGAGCTCAAACACTGGTATCGACTGGAACAACTTGACAACAATGCGACAGCTAAGACAAGGATCCGACAGGATGTTCAGTACACTCTTAAAAAGCGTTTTTGTCTTTAGTTCATTTTATGGACTTATTTACATGAATCTCACTTAATTCATTTGGTTTCGTGATGACAAATTACTTGTTCAATTAACTGAAAAGTTACAAATCAAACTAACTTAAATTAACGTAATCAACTTAAAGGAACATTTTACTTTGACTTTACTGGAAACAATTGAGTTTAATGCCAGTTTTGTGTCCTACATCTGACCAAGTCAAAGATGAAAAGAAAATATAAAGAACTCACTCGGCAATGGATAAAAATGAAGAAATGGTTGAGAAAACAGAGGTAAAAGATGCTTTCAGAGTCAGGGTTGTATTGTACTGTTTGCTTTAATGTGTTTATGAACCACTTACCAGTTAATGTGGAAGACTGAAAAAATTTCAGGCTGCTTTTTGAGCAATTTCAGTGCTTGTTTCTTGGTCAGGGTAGCTAAGACTGGCTGTTTTTATGTTGTGTATGAATATTGAAAGAGCTTCAATCTAAACGGCGTCAAAGTTCTGTGCACAGTTGACCAATAAGTTGCTCTTTTTTTTTCTTTTTTTTTTACATTTATTCATTGCGTTTATTTAGTGGTGACCCAAGGTTGAGTACTACCACTGTTCTTGAGAATTTAAATGAGGATATCTTTAAAAAAATCCAAAGCTCTCGCTCATTTTGCTCCCAGTCCTTCAGGCTGACTCTGCAGCTGAATTAATTCGCCTCATCAAGTCCAAAATACAGAGATAATCAGCTTGATTTTTACAGTGACTTCTGAGAAGGTCAGCTGCTGCACGAAGAGGCAGATGGTCGAGGTCTTCCAATCTGTTAAGACCGATTACTTCAACTTGAATTAAAGCCAAATCATTTTCCTGTTTTTTTTTTTATTATTATTATTTTTGGTCAGGATGAATAAAATAAAAGCTAAGCAAACCACAGGGACTTTTAATTTGAAGTAAATGTTTTCAGTAGTTATTAGAGAGTCTCTTTAAAAACAAGGGATGAACTATGAAAGTCTAAACAGGCAGTGACTGAGGTGACATTTCTGTCATTTTTCTCTCAACATCCAAATATTTCATAAGGTTGACATTTTAAAATGCAAATTTGCAGAGAGGAAATGAAAGGAATGCAGAGGCACCTCACAGGTAACGAATCAGAAAGCTGCAGCCAAAACTTAGTTTAAAGTGAGACGTTCTTGATATTGAGCATTGTTTAAAAAACCTGAGCATTCTTCACTCCTACTTCTAAACAGGCAAACTTTTCAACTTTCTTTGAAAATCTTTCACAGCGTTGATAGGAGTTTATTACGTGATTCTTTTTGGAGGCTACTTAAGAGTCAGGTCAGGAGCTAATTTTTCATTTAGCACTTAAACATATTTACTAACTTTGAAAACGTTTAGCTTCCCTCTAATTTATTTTTCTGGATCAATTCTAAAGTGCTAATTTACTTTTCTGCTTTGTAAACTTTCAGTTCAAGTTGAAGTCAGCTGCTAAGAATAATTCAGAAAGTTAAATGCTCTACTTTTGAAATGGGTAAAAGCTATGAATGTAGCAGTTCCATTTCCTCTTCCTACATTCCTCTTTTTGATTTAACATGGTTGAATTCAGTGCTTTAGCACTTAGCATTAGCTTCCTCTAAACACCATGCTGGTATAGCATTTTGGCATTAGCAGAACTGATGTTTCCGATTAGTCCTTTGGGTTAGCATAGCTAGCGTTGTAGCATGTTGACCCTCTTGTCACTTGAAGCTTTCTCCACTCTGCTTGTACAGATTTCTGTTCTCTCCTTTTGGGTTACCTTCATGTTTAATTCCTTTACCCGTTCTTTCCTTTTCCATGCAGTCCATAAGAGAAGTGACGGGCTACGTGTTGGTGGCGCTGAATCAGTTTGAGTACCTGCCGCTGGAGAACCTGCGGATCATCCGAGGCACAAAGCTGTACGAGGGCCGCTACGCTCTGGCAATCTTCCTCAACTACAGGCGGGACGGCTTCTACGGCCTGAGGCAGCTGGGCCTGCGCAATCTGACGGGTAAGACGGGCCGCGGCCTGACCGACTGCACAGAAACATCTGAGAGAGCGTGAAATCAGTAGCTGCAAGGTGTAAAGAAACATAAAGAGATGTTAGTGTTTCCATACTTCATTCCCAGCTCCATTGTCCTTCATTCCTCTGTCACGTTTTTCCATTCTCTCTTTATTCTGCTCTTCCTTCTTCTCCTCACATCTTTTCTTCCTTCTGTCCAAACATGCTCTCCTTCCTTCCTCCTCTCTGCATCCTGTTTTCTCCTCTGCATAGTGTCTTTCCTTCCTTCAATTTTTGATTCCAATATCCTCCCTTTCTTCTTTCCTTTATCTTTCTTAAATCCCTCCATTCTTCCATTTGTCCTTTAATCTTCCTCTCCTCCTTATGTTCTTCACATTTTATTTCCTCCTTCCATTTTTCTGTCCTGTGTTCTTCCTTTATTACATTTTTTTCTTCCCCTTCTTTTTACTTTTCTTTCCTTTTTGACTCCTGCCTTTCATCCATGTGTCTTTTCTTGTTTCTTTCCCTTCTTCTCTCTGTCATGTCCTTCCTTCCTTCCTCACCTCCCTGATGTCTTCAATCACTTTCTTTCCTTTGATCTTCTACATTTATTTCTTCTCTCCTTGTTTTTTTTATTTCTTCTTATATAATTTTTTCCTTTTCATGTCCTTCATTCCTTTCCTTTCATATATTCCTATAATTATTCCATCCTTCCTTCTTTCCTTCCTCCTCTCTCGGATCTGATGCCTGTGCAGGAAGTGTGTGTTTTAAATCCTCTCTGAGGTGAGAACTAAAACAAAAAGGAAAAAAGGAAACTTCTCCAAAGCCTGAGCGGCCGAACGAATCAAATGGATTTGATCGTCTTTGCGATAAACCAGAGGCAGTAAATGTAATATTATTTAGCCATTTAAACTACCCTTCACAATGAATTATGGGCTCTTTTTTAATTTGTACTTCCAACACATTTTCTGCTCTAAAAAATAATGCCGGTTTGTATAATTTTTTTTTCCCTCCCACACACACACACAAGCAGATTTATTGCAGCTTTAAAAGCTGTAAGTCACAGAACAGGAACTTTGTAAATAAGCTGCTGAATTAGGAATGTTGGACTCAATAATGAGGGATTTTCCCCTCAACTTGATTCTTTTCCCTGTCAGAAGAAAAAAAGGCTTTGCAGGCAGGTTGCATCGATGTTTTACATAACAGCTGCTGTGTTGGGCTTTGTTTGGGCCATGCGGGAGCGCGACGCTAAACAGCAGCCATTTGTTAAAGGAACATTTAACGGTGGTTACGTCTGAAACAGGGAGCTGCCTCATGGTAGATCCTTCAGAATAATTGTCGTACTTCGCTGTCTTCCTGTCTTCACCAGATGATAAATGGAAACTTGTCCTACTGACTAAAGGAAATAGTTTGGGATCCACGTTATCTGAGCATCTGCTTCTGTTTGCTTCATCCAGTTTCCCTCCCTCTTGTAATCGAAGGAATCAAACAAACGGGATCATAGTTTATTCATTTTTCCTGCTTGCTGACAATCCTTAGAGAAAGGGGGGAAATCCTTTCCGGTCTCCAAACAGCAGTTACTTTGTCTTTAATCTTGTTGGTTTTTGGAGGAAATGTGTTGGATGGCTTGATGGCTGGAAAACAAACAACCAAAAAAAACCCTCACCACATTCATTGTTGCGCTTCCAGCATGAATTGAAACCAAAACGCTTTGATGCACGCCGGCGCGGCCAGGGAGTAGAAATCCCGTCCAACACGTACGTCCGCGGAACCATCGCCAAAGAACAAAGAGGAATGCGTCAGAAACGGCCGCTTCCTGTCCATCGGCACACACTGAGGTACTCAACTGTATTTGTTGTGATTTTTTTAAAAGAAAAACAAAAAACAGACACATAGCTGCGTGTTTCTATTCAAAACTAGCTGCCACATGGAAGAGAACAGCTATCGGTGCAGAAAAAGTTTCCCCAGCAGGAATTTACTGCAGGCCCGTGTCGTATTGACTTTGCAGCGCCGCTTTGGAGATTGATGGTCGTGGAGCAAACGGTGATCCATATTAGGCCTCAGATTTATTGTGATAAGCAGCGTTTTATGGAGTCTGAATGCCGTGATAAGGCACTCCTGAGAGCTGTAAGGGCGTGTTGACATCCGGCGCCGGTACAGCAGCGGGGGGCGGGTTGGGAGGGGGCACCTGTTTGACAGCCCCAACCAGCCAAGGAAATCCTAAATGCACCTCCAACCCTGGATGACTCACAAGTTCTGCTCCACAAATAATACTAAAGAAGTAGGAAAATGCTGCTTTTCTCAGGTAAATGAGAAATTTCCTTTATTTTTACCAACCTCAAGGACTCTCAAGGTAAACTGGCACGAGAAGCGTTTTGCTCAGTGGATGTGTAAGTTTAGCATCAGCGGTGCACTGCAAAACCTCCAAGCCTTAGCAAGTATTTTCATCTCGTTTCTACTAGGAATATCTTAGTGCAATTGAAATAGCAAGTAACTTTCCTCCAAGAAGTTGGAGCTAGTTTTAAGGCAACAATTCCTTAATTTTGATTTTAAAAATGCCATTTCCATTTAAAGATTATTTCACTTATAACAAGATATTTTTCCCATGTTATTAGTGAAATAATCTGCCCATAGAACTAATACTTTTTCATCAATATTAAGAAATGAACTTAAAGCAATCTGGTGTATCTGGCTGAAAACTTGCAAGTTTCCAGTGTACTGAGATATTTTCCTTAGAAACTTGATCAAAATACTTGGTAAGATGGTGTGTCTTTGCAGTGTGTTTATTTCTGGTTGCCAGTTCAGATGTTAAAGACGCATTCGGAGCCTGATGTGCGGCCCGTCTCCACGGCTTCATACGCTTTCCGGCTCTCCGCCTTCCTCAGATCACCAGACTTTATCCCAGTCCAGTGCTGCAGGCAAAGCAGAACCAGTAAAGCTTCTGGATCAGCACTGGTCCCTTGAATTCTCCTGGGCCGCCAGGTTTTTCTCTCTTACTCCAGCAGATCATCTCGTTCCTTCCTGAATGTTAATGAGGATCCAGCTAACTTGATGACTTGTGCTAATCCGTTAGAAGTCCCAGCTGCTCGGTCCTGCACACTCTGGGATGTGAAATCCTTCGCTGACGGATTTCGGTCGAGTTTCGCTGCAGTCAGTCTGCAGACAGCTGTGCAGGCGTCAAACCAGCAGCTTGTTCAGCTTGAACTCTGATGCCGCTGCAGCCATATGAACTGTGTACACACTTTAGCGTGTTACCACGGAGCTAATTACCCCACGTTGAGCAGCAGCAGGCGTAACAACCGTCGGATCTTAAAGGCCATCAGAACTGATGAAGTGTTGCGTTTGAAACGCTCTGATCCTGTTCCTGACACTTTTTTGTGTTTAATTCTCCTTTTTTCTGTCCATATGGATGTAAACCAAAGTCTTTGGCAGATATGCTCCCATATTCCTACGTCCAGAACCCAGGCAGCAGTCCTCCCTTCCCCTCTTTTATCATTTCTATGTTCTTTCATGTAAATTGCTTCCACTGAGGCTCACTGGGGCTGCGGCTTCCTCCCCCGATTGGAAGCTAATCGTGTCGCACTAATTGCAGCATTTGTGTGGGCATTTCGCAGGTATTTAGGCCAAATTACCAACAGCAGTTGCCGCTGAGATAAATTGATTAATAGACCTCGTTATAATTAACCCCACGTGCATCTTCATTTGCGAGAGCACGACTATTGATTCCGCGGGTCGCACGCCTCTGCCCAGTCAACAGAAAAATCTCAGAATTTCCCTCATTTTAACAACAAATTGAGTATAAATGAGGGAAAACAACCTTTTTTTTGTTCATTTTTGTGTCATAAAAGGACAAAATAGAACTTACGCAGAAGAGAGCTGCAAATTTTAAAATAAAATAATGACACTTTCAATGCTAAGTTGACCATTTTAATGGACTTTTAATGCAACTTTGCATTAAAAGTGTCATTATTTACTGAGTAACACTTCATGACAGCAGTCGTAAACATTCATGAACACTCCATTACCTTTAGGTCAGGTGTTAGGTCATGTTTATGACAGTGTTACCGCGTCAAAGTGTTGCCAGATAATCAATGTTCCATCTGTCAAGTATGGAGGTGGAGGTATCATGCTGTGGCACAAAGTGTAGCAAATGAAAAAGTGAACAAATATCTCAAATTTGTTATAATATCCAACGTCTGTCAGCTCCAAAAATAAAACCTGGGTGCAATGTAGTATTTCAGCAGGGTCAATCAATCAATCAATCAATCAGTTTTATTTGTATAGCACGTTTCAGCAACAAGGGTGCTTTACATCTTAAAAATACAAAGTCAACAATTGAAACGATACATTTTGTCAAGTGCCGTTGTTCCACATCAGAATGTTGATTAATGTTTCATTGATGTATCAAAAGCCGCTCTAAACAGGTGGACTTAAGTCTGGATTTAAAGGATCTCATCGTTTTGGAAATTTGTTCCAGATTTGCGGTGCATAGAAGCCGAATGCTCCTTTTCCATATATACCAGATGTATTGTACAAGAAAAGTACCTCAGTTAATGAGGTACTTTTAACAGGTAGATTAGGTAAAAAGTACCTAATCTACCTGTTATCAGACATTACATATGTAATGTCTGATAACAGGCCTAATCTACCTGTTATCAGACATTACATATGTAATGTCTGATAACAGGTAGATTTTGAGGCATTTGATTTCTGAGCCAGAGACTAACGCCGGAAGGGACCAAACAAGAAATAAAGGGGCAAATGATTGAACGGGCTCAAAGGCAGTGGAAGCCAAATATGGAAGGTGTGTTCCTGTGGGGGAAAGACTGCGCTTTAAGTTAGAGCTATATGTTGGGGAATGTCAAATATGGTAGAGGAAGTCTAGAGGCTGTTTTCAAAGATCAACAGTTGGCACCTCATTCCTCCAGATCAACACAGAAATCCTCCACAAATAATTCAAGCTTACTCACGTCAAAAAAAGAAAACATTTTAGTTTTTTTTTTTTTTCAGAAGTTGTGATCTTTATTTAAATTTTTTTTCTTACAAGCTTTTCTCTGTTTTCTTTTTGGCCTTCATGTTTTCTTATAGATCAAACTGTTCTGTCTGAACCAAACCCAGTTCATCTAATACTTCCAAAATCTCGTTATAGTATGAAGCTGAAACTGGTTTAGCGGCTGTGAAGGTTTTACATCATCCAAAACTTTGTATTTTCTAAGATTTTTTTCTCATTAACGTTCGATCTTGGTGCATCGCACATTATGCATGATAAGCACGTTATGCAACGCCGATGACTGAGTCTGAGGAACACAACGGTACTTGAGTTTTCACATCAAAGATGGGATCTGCTCTGTAGTATTTTTTTCTTGAGTAAAGGTTTTAGTCGAACAACTTAGCAGTTTTAGCTAAACGCATGTCAAATTTTAGGCATCAAGTGAAAGTGCAGCTGTTGCACAGATTGGCAGTCAAGCGTTGGACCTTCCCTAATCACTTCTTTACGCGTTTCGCCAGCTGTTTTCAGAAATCACGCAGACTTTCCTGATGGAAGAACATGGAGGAGCAAAAGGAGCCGCCGTAATTGCGTTTGGAGTTTGTTTAGGCAAAAAATTCTGCCTCTATTGCCTCTTTACTTAACATAAAGCCTGTGGTGTGATCTCCAGAAAGTGGTGTAATTACAGGAAGATCAAATAGAGCAAAAGCGGCTAATGCTAATACGCACTCTCGATCTGGACCGTTAGAGGAAAGAGGGAGAGAGTAGAGAGTTGGGGCCCATTAATAATGAATCCAGTGTCATCATTAAGGCACCAGATGATTAAAACATATCTCCCAGCTTCAAACGCTGCTTTGCCATCCTAGGAAATGCTGCAGTTGTGAATCTGCAAAGCAACAGAGCCCTTCAGTCTGCTTGTGAAATAAAGTTTTGCTCTTTTTTTTTTTTCCTTTTTCTTTTTTTCTTTCATCTCCTCCAGCTCCTTTTTGGAGGAGCGAAACACCAAAGCACCAACATTCCTTTTTGAAAACAGAAATGCAGCTCCAGTTCGGTGCGATGTAACGCATCCCATAAATCTGCACAGACGTCTCAATGATATGAACTTTTACACCGAGTTGGTGTAAATTATCTTTGCCGCAGCTTCTTGAGACGACTAGATTATGTCAACTCGATGTAGAGAGTTCCAATATGAAACCTTTAGATGTTCTTGATGGAGAAGACTAATCACTCCTCAGACTGAAGAGCAGACGTACTAAATTATCTCTCGTTAATATTCATGCTCAGGAGAATGCAAAGATTCACCTTTGGCTTGATTTCTGCAACCAAGCAGTCATTGTCATGCAACGTTTGTACTCAGGCTTATTGTTGTTCTGCGGCGGGAGTCTTTTAAGTCCATTGACAGGGAGAGCCAAGGGGCCCCTGCTTTGTCTCCATTAGGGGCCGTAACACTCATGGAAGGAGGAATAAATGATCTCTAATAGATCGGAAGCAGTCCTCTGAGGGCAGTATGTCCGCCGCCCTGTATGTTAAGGTTACCCAACTCCGCACCTTACATCACCTCAGTTAGCAACTCTGACTTTTGCTCCAATAAATTGTCTAATATCACCTACAAACTCAGCCTTCCGGTTCATTCTTCAACACTTTGGGATTTGATACTCTTTGGCTGGAGGAGAATGACTCATCGGTCTGATACAAGCACTCTCAACTAACCTTGATGACGAAATCTAGCCCTATAGAGTAAGGGGAACTTTTTCTCCATTAGGGACTACTGGGGTTCAACAGATGTGAAACAGCTTGTGTCCCTAAATCTGCTGACCATTTCTTTTTTTTGGTTAAATACAAAAAAAAATCTTTTGCCAGAAGCAGTTCCTTCTTGAAAACTTTGATCTAAGGCTGTTTTCCCACCTGATAATTTGGTTTTGGTCAGTTAGAGACCAAAACTGCAACATTTGTTCCATTTTCAGCTGCTATGCCACTGAGTCAAGCCAACCAAACACTTTAAGCAACCCGTTCCCCTCCTCGCCTGCTGCACCAAGAACCACTGAAGGAAACGACACAAAAACCTCTGAAGAAGACACTGAGCGCAACCATAAACTATATGTAAACTAAAATAGAGTAGCATCAGGTTATAGCGGGTGTGGAGTTTCTCTTTTGAGCCGTTTCTCCTGCTAGCGTTAGACTTGTGCGCTTGTTTTGGTTGTTCTTGGTACATTTATGTTCATTAAACTACCAGGGTCAAAAGTTGACTTTGTCCTTCAGTAAACAGGCCTTCTAATGACTGGAAGTGTCCATTTGACAGTAATTACACTGAGACCGGCTGATTGTTCTGCTCTTGGAGGCGTCCGCGCTGACATTGCCTCCCATTTGCATGATTTAGGGTCCGGATGAAAACAGAGTTGTCCTCCAGGGTCTCCGGACACTTTGACTCCGACTCGCGTCGATGATGTCTTTGGGTTCTCCGAGCCCCGTCTGCATCTCGAAACAGTAATAAAGCACGTCCTGTCCCTATCACTGATGAATAATAATGTGCGCTGCACATCTGGAGAAGTCGTAAACCAGAGATGGGCAAAATAAAAAGACATGAATTCTTGTTGGGGGGAAAAACTCATCAAAAGTCATGTTAAATATTCTGTAGAGCCAGATGGAGGCAATTTACCGTTCCGAGTTGGTTTGTTGGTGTGTGTGCGTGCGTCTGTGTGCTCCAAATTATCCAAGCGGAGGGATGAGTGCAGCAGCTCTTTGCCAGAGAATGACAAATTGCCCATTTAGCCCATTGTAAGTGTCAATTTTAATGCAGAGGGGTTAGGTCTGTTTCCGCACTTGCTAACCATTCTGCAGGGTAAAAATATGGAACATGGTTTAGCTTAAACTACAAAATCCGTGTCAGGGCGGAAGTGTGTGCATGTTTCTGATCCGCAGACGGTAAAACACACACAGGAAGCTTTCCTTCTGCGTGCGAGGACATAATAAGAGCTACATTTCAAGTTCTGAGGCCGGCGGCTCAGCAGTTTTCTCCCCGCCGTCACGGCTCCCCCATGGCTCGTTCACGGTGCCCTTTAAATTTCAGTTTGATGTCGCAATCTTGAACAATTGTACCCAAACACAATTTCCAGCTCAATCTCTGAGTGGACCCTGGCTCGTCGGGGGTAACTCCGCTGTAAAACAGCCTGTCACTGCCGTTGTGGAAAGAAAAAAAAAAAAAACAGCGCAGCAATTTCTCGGAGGGTTGTTGAGCACAGAGAGTGGCAATTTATTTGATGAGTGAGTTGCTTGACCTGGGGGTCAGAGGGAGCTATTAAAAAATGGGGTAAAGGCCTCAAAAAACAAAGCTTATATATATCTATATTTTCTTTTTCTTTTGCTGATTTCTGACTTTAAAGCAGGATCTTGGACAAGGAAATGTGAAAACCTCTTCAAACCCCTGCAGTTATTTTACATTAAACGTTGCAAATACAAAACAATTCTGATGACTGCACCGGTAATCAGAGGAAATCTAAGTATTCAGTATTTTCAACATATTTATGTATAAATTGACTGATGTAACTCCGACAGCAGTGATGGAGAACTTTGACCTTTTTTAGCATCCCCGCCCTCCTCCCCTCGTTTTGTTTAGCTGGTTCTTTTGTTTGCTCGTGCTGATTGGAGGGCCTCTGCCTCGACTTCATCTGAATGCAGGAAGCGGTGACAGAAGAGGGCCGATTAGGACTGGAGCCCATCCGGCCCTTTAAGTGCGTCGTGTCTTCCAGCTCCATTTTCATTTGCCTCCATTATTGAATTTACCGGCTTCTGGTTCACCGTGATTGCATTTTGTGTCACCTCTAAAAAATAATAATAATAATTAAAGAAATGCCCCCCCCCCTCTCCTCAACCTCTCATCACCAAAGGTACGGTGACACCCAGTTCTTTTGTAAACATGGCTGCTCATCAAGTGGTATTCAGATGGAGGTGTCCGGGGGAGAAGATAGTGATGGCAGGGATTCATTTAGCGTCCATTGAAGCTTTAAGGTGGTGGGAGTGGAGGGGAGGGGGACTGTCTCCACCCTCCCACCTACGCAGCATCCATAATCTCCTAAGGTGAAGCATTTTTCATCAGGATTCACTGCAAAACAATATCAGTCCAGACTGCTAGATTTAATCTGGGGGCTTTAAAACCCAATTGTAGTTATCTGAAGGGCCGCGGCGGCCTGCTCCTGGAGGGCGGGGCTACGACAGAGAGACGGGGTTGGACCTCCCCTGCTCTGTCGCCCCTCACCCATTTGTCACCCGCCGCAATATCTCCTTGGCTGGCAGGGCTAATAATGGAGAAGAGGGGAAACGGGACTCAGGAGAGCCTCCTCCACGTTGCAGAGGCGGTTCCTCTGCAGTCAGAGGATCTCACTTGGAAAAATTGTGTTGTTTATAAAACGGAGCACAAACGGCTTTGGCAGCTTTTTAGGCGTGTGACTAATACAGCGCACCCGACATTTCCCTCTAACTTCCTCACTCCCACTGTTAGGAGCTTGATTTCATTTTGGTCACTACAACACCAGAGCGTCTCTCCTCCACCTGTCTGACGGCGAACCGGCTTCTGTTTTCTGCCTGCGTGCTCTTCGTTTATCAGGCCGACTCGGCTGCAGGCTGGAGGCGAAACACTTATTCATAGAATTTGGGAAGTCGTTTTCACTTACGCAGCCTCTTTCTCAACAGCCCGCTTTAATGTAAACACACTTGGAGGTCTTGGGGGATGACAGGGGGGACTGGTGCTTGTTTTACAGAAGAATCAGGAGTTTGCCTCATATTACGGGATTTCTTTGTAAAGAAAATACAACATTTTATTTAATTCTGAACTATTTTTAGGAGCTTGCATATCACATCTGTGTCAAAAGGTCTCTCCATAAAAAAGTTATTATTTTTCATTTTATAACACTGGCAAAAAGTATAAGTTTAAACATTTTAAGAAAATACATGGACTTTCATTTTAAAACAGCTAAGCGCTCAATCACAATCACCAAGCACTGAGGATAAGCATCAAATAATTTTGAGGGGAAACAATATGTTGAAGGGCACAATGATGATGTATTATGAAATAATTCAATGGTGAGCTGAAGATTGTGGAATTACTCTGAATTACATTTGACAGAAAACCTAAATGTTGGGGAAATTGTTATGGAATCACTTAACATTTAAGAAAATATTATAGATTCACCTTTTGTTGAAATAAATAACAGCATTGAAGAACGAAATATCCATCTGACTAAACATTCTCTTAAGAGCAGAGATTTTGTACCTTTCACCAAAAATCTACTTGTGCGATTTTGCGCGTGTGCAAACGTTTTTATTTCTAATTCTTCTCCCAGGTATTTGGAATTCGAATCTAATTTTCCCAAACATGCCGGCGCTCCCGCCACCTCGCTCTCGCTCTCATGCGAGTCTCCATTTTTACCAGAGTTGCGGATTTGCTGCGCTCGCGTCGCACTCCCTGAAGAGGTTCTGCACTCTAGAAAAATGAAGGCCATTTGTTTCGTTCCCCCACACAGTTCGCCGCCGTCTGACGGGTCTGTGTCCAAGAACATGCAGACGGACGGAAACGAGCGGAGAACTCATACAAACATGAGCCGATGGGGAACTTCTAAATAACAAACGCCATTTTCTGCTGGTTAGTAAGCCGTCCAATCACAGCAGAGAACTGACTTCTTCTGTAAAGTGCTTGGAAGATCTTAACTCACACAGAGTTCATATCCATATTAGTTTCATAAATGTTGAATCCCCTGAATAAATATATACATATTTTTACTCTATCACAGTTTTTTTAGAATATAACATAAAAAAAAGGAGCAATGGGCCAACTTTAGCACAATAAAAGTGGAGCAATAAAACATACTGACCTTTAAAGTTTTCTGCAAAATGTAGCAAAAAAATTAGGCAGTGTCTTGTAAGGAATATAATATTCATGTCACATAAAATGGCCATGCATCAGGTGTCATAAGTCAGCACTCTGAGTCAGATTTACATCCTATATGACAATGATCCAAAATACACCTATAGAACTGTCTGAAAAGCCAGGCCTAGTCAAAGCACAGATCTTGCTCACTTTGAAATGCTATACACTGACTTGAAACAGACTGAACAAGCAAGAAACTCCTCAACCAGCTGAAAAAGAGGAGGCATTCTGATCTTAGAGATGTTAGATGGTTTTGTTTCAACATTTTAAATTGGTGAAATTAAGTTAGTTTCTGTTGCTTAGTAAAATCACAGGGGAAAAAATAAAGCTAGCTATAATATGTAAAACATTTCACAATAACAGTTGAATATTTTAGGGTTTCTGTAAAATTGCTTCATGCTTGTGTTGAAGAGATCTACGTCTCTTCAACACAAAAAGCGTCCTAATGCTGCCTCACACACCGACTCCGCAACTCGCATAAAACAGAACCAAAACAGTTTTCACACCTTGGTACCATAACCACTAGCTATAGAAAAAGAAACGTTCTGTAACTTACCTTCGCCTGCTGTGAAAACATAACATTTGTGTGGATATTAACCCCAGGGAGTGAAAGTGCAACGGTCATGTATTCAGAAAATACATTTTGAATAGGAGTGAGTGGCTCAAGTACGTAGTGAAAACATCAACATTTGAAATTTAATACAAAACTGGCAACCTAGCCGAAGTTGACACAATTTTGGATCACCAAATAAGAAATGATTCCAATATAAAATATCTATTAACAATAGACATCATCTACAACAAAACATATTTTGAAAAATAAGCAACAATATAGTCTGATCATTTAAATCCACACAAACAGATCATAACTATTTAACTTAGGAGGAAATTTAAAAATATATATATTGATAAATCTTCTTTCTTTTGTGTCAATTTTCCTTTCTGAACATCTTTTACCCAAGGTTTTCTTATAGGAACTATCATTGTTTGGAAGGATGTTTAGGTCGGAGTGGAGAGATGTCGCCTTCAAAATAAAAGCCACAGATTGCCAGAGTTTGTCATGCACTGTCTCTGAGTGTGAGTTTTCACACAGGCCAGTGGAGGACACCTAAAACGGCAAACCAGGGATGTTTCAGAGCTGCGCATGTGAGCTGATTCCTGTTGCTTTTTGCAGAGTTCGACTCAAATAAAAACGACAGCAGGAGAGCGGGTGAGGACCGGGGTTGAGCGTTCCAGAAGGATGAGCTTTAGGTGGATCCTAATGAAGACAAGCAGAGGGCGGATGCCCTGGGCGCGCGCCACTTTAGCTGCGAGGAAAGTGACACGCCCGCCGCTAAGACGAGACAATAAGGGTAAACGCACGGACTCATCAGCGGAGGACGGATCGCTGTCGTAGCCTTATTCATCAGCGTAATTAGGCAGGGGAAGAGATGCGGGACAAGTGGCTAGCAGCACTGATGAAAGCTCATCAGCAGGCTTCGTTCAGAGCCGCGGTCACTGATTGGTGCTTTGGCTATCATTGCCTGGAAACTACTTCAAAATAAAGGACTGTGCTCAGCTGAATGCCTGTGAAATGGGCTTAATTGGCTTATGAAGGCAGACGGGCACGGAAATGGTTTTTACTTTCGCTAACAGTCTTTTCCCCATTCTGGGAATGTTGCTGTACAGATGAATGTGAATAATATGTGATGAATGTGAGTAATAATCAATAAAAGGTCATGCTGTCAGGACACTCAGACTTCCTGGCTTAAGTCTTCAACTGAAATACAGAAGCACCTTGATGTAGTCTTTAAAGCGTTCTGTCAGTACTTTGAGGATTTCCTTTACTTTTTCACCCAATATCTCATCTAGTTCTTGTACACTGTTGTATAAAATCTTAATATGACAAAAAAATCGATTTGTGTTTGGTTCACGTGAAACATGTGGACTTAGGGTTCCTTTGTTCAACTGGTCTATACGGAGATCAGAACCAAACACTCATTGTGCATAAGATGAAGGTAGGGATGCACGATGTTGTATTTTTGGTGGATATCCGATACGCCAATATGCTACAACTCATTCGGTTGATAACCAATACCGATATTTCTTTTCCTATAGCTACTTATTGAAACTATACGGCTTTCTCTACTGTGGAGTTAAAATACGTATTATCTTTGTAAATTCAGCCTGCTAAAAAGAAGGCTAAAAATGATGTAACACTTTCAACTTGCATTATGTTTAATGTCGAATTTATTAATGAGATCTGCTCCTTCAGTCAAACAGCGCAAAATTGACGTTGTGCTATGATATGCAAGCATCATTGTCACTGGTTTGTCATATAAAAACAATGTCAATGTCAGTCATCGACAGATTGGTCGATGTCGATATTAAATTCTACAGCTAATATCGGCCGATACATGGCGATAATATCATGCATCCATAGGATTAGGGTTAGGCTGTCCTAAACCTCTGCCTTAGAAATCTCCTCCAAATCTGTTCACTTCAAGAGAAACTTTCTACAAGGACATATAGACTTTTTCTGAGTACTTAGTTTCTTTTTAGTTAATTGTAGAATTACCTCAAAAATGGGTTTGGTAGAGAGATATTTCAAGACTTCTTACGCCTCCCCGAGGAATCAAACGGCAACTAATTTTTTTAGAAATTTAACAACATAAAACCTGAAGTATTTGAGAGAAGGTAACTGACGATCAAGTGTCAGAGTTATTCTACACGTCTTCCTTTAGATTCAAGCACTGGATAGAAATTAAATGAAAAAGCAGGTGAAGACCAAAGGAAAACATTGGGGTTTTTGTATTTGGCTGACACACATCGCTCCATAATCCAGAAGAAATGGATAAATACCTCATTTTAATACAGTGGGGGTATTAACTTAATTTTTTTATATATATTTTGAGGAATTCTCCCAATCCCAGTCCACATCGTGTTCCACCGCACGCCTTGGCTCGAATCTCTGATTCAACCCGACACTTCAACCTTCTCTCGCCAAGAATCTTACTCCTCCATTACGCTGAGAGCTTCTTCTTTTTTTTTTTATTCTTCCAGTGCCAAGAGATCTGTAGCAAAAACGCTACACCAGAAGCAAAACATGACCTGACCATATGGCAGCGGGGCCCTCGGCGGCCTTGTGCGCACATAAAACGGCTTCACGGGGAGCACAGCGCCCGGTGGCACCGAGCGACAGGAACATACAGAATACCAGAAACAGCAGATACAGGCTCCAGATTGGGGCCCACTTGTAAAATGTAGCCAAGCTCCAATTGAAACCAAGAACGTCCTGGCAAATTTATGTGAAGCGTGTAAAAAAAAATAAAAATTGAAAGAACACAGCATCTCGAAGTAAAATGACTAATTATATCATATTGAATTCTATATCTGTGATTCTCAAAATGTTCAGCCTAAAATAAGTTATTATTCAGAATATTGCTCTGAATAATAACTTCAGAGTTATTATTCTGAAGTTATAATAACTTCAGAATATTATAAATTATAATCAGAAAATGTTTAAACCTGTTTATTTAACATCTTTGAATAATTTTACTTTTGGAGCCGGCACTATGCTGACCATGGATCATTTGTTTTTAATTCCATGTTTAATGTTTCAGCTAAATTTTCTTGTCTTGAATTTTGTAACATTTGAACTTTTACACAAACATAATGCCCTCCACTTATACATAAATCAGAAATTAACTATTATTTTAGAATTTTAAAAAAATAGAACATCACATCATTTTTTTAAACATTCTTTGTAATAGTTTCAATTTCACATTTGGATATATTACATTTTATTTTTAACCAGACTAATAGTTTTATATTTTATTTTAAGGGTTTAAGAGGTTTAAACGTTTTAGTGATAAATTGTATCATAATAATGTGGTGTGATTTAATAACTGACATTTAGACATTAAGCAGAATGTCAGACAAATTAAAAACTGGTGAAATTCTACACACATCATGATGTGTAATATTTAAATGGTTCTCAAAAATCTGCCTTATTTCCACAAGTAAGTTCACAAAATATAACAAAAAAAGTTGTCATATTTTCAAAATGCTTAATTTTTCCAGATAAGTACACTAACATGCACAAAAGGCCAAAATAGTTTGTAAGGTACTCCACACCAAAACAATGCAGTGACAGCTGGAAATGATGAACAAAGTTATCTTTAGTCATTGTCTGCTTGTTTTTTATTCTTATTTCTCTTTCCAGTAGTCTATGGCAACTGAAGAGGACCAATAGTGATATGGAAAGCCAATAGTGTCACAATTTTTTTTTTATACTATTTGGTGTCTAGTTATATGAGTAAAATAAACCCCAACTGTTGTTTATACAGTATCACACATTGATTTTTTTCTTGAGTTTTGCACAGTTTTTTTTTTTATTATTTCAAATTAAATAAATATCAAATTCAACTGTATTTAAAATTTATGAAGAATAACATTTGGAGTTAGTTTCCTTTTTTGTGTGTGTTGCTCTGAATTGTTATAGAAACATAATCTTAAAACCATCGTTGACCGTTTTATCCGTTTATTTTTTTGTGTTTTTCATCTTGTTTTTGCACGTCAGGTCTTCCATAGAGCATCAGTTTCATGTTCATTTGAGAACAGCTGTTGAAAACACTTCCCGTGCCTGTACAGGCCCTGAGCGTCCACCAGCGATGCGGAGAGCTAGTTTTTACGATGACCTGTGAATCAAAAGGGAAGCCGATCTGTCCTCTGCGACTTCCTGATGAAACCTGGAGTTATGGAGTTATCGGCAGTGCTGGAGTGCAGAAGCCGGCCGTGGCCCCGGTAATGAATGGCCACCTGGTCCAGGCTTGTCATCCCCGGCGCTGGAAGAGTTAGCGCCCCTGCTTGGATGGACAGCAATTTGTGTGCTGGAGTGCGGCCGCTGGCATTTACAGGAACATCTGGGGGCCGAGTCGGGCCCTGACAGAGGGACGGCTCTCCAGAAAGTATCAAAATCCATTAAATTTGCCATTACCCAAAGGTCCCAGGTGGGAAAGGTAGTTCAGTTTGTCATTTTTGACTTTTTCTGCTATTTACCTTTTTGGTTGTCTTGGGAACGTGCAGCCTCTCCAGCACTTGTGTTAAGTCAATAATGTCCCTACAACCACTGCTGTCCTGCTGGACAGTGGCTGGACCTGTAAATCATCTCCTTATATTTATCGTTCATCTGTTTTACTACAAGAACGTATGTCACAGAATCTTTTATATATATATATATATATATATATATAAAGTCAGCTTTCAGTTCAGAAAACCACAGGTTGTTTCTTAGTGTTGGGTTCTTGCTTCCCCAGGTCGACTACGTAGCAACTTTTTGCATCCTTGGTAAAGATAAGAATAAAGCCTTTAAGTAAATTCCCCCTTTTATTTGAGTGACATGATCTCCCACTGACAAAACGGAAAAATAAATAAAGTTTATTTATTCCACAGGGAAATACAATTCCATTCAATTTCTCAATTTTCAATTAAATTTTTATTTAGTTTGTTTTTCACAAAACCTCTAGTGCCACATTCATTGGCAAATCTAGCAACTATGTACGTATCGACCAAAAATTAAGAAAAAAGGAGCCAATTTATTGGTGGAATACAAAGCTAGGTGAAAAGCTAGGTTTTTCTGGCCACCACTACGTATCAAAAAATATTACAGTTAAGGTTTTATAAAGATATTTATTAAGAGTACCAACCTAAATAACATGGATGACTGTGTATGTAGCTGACCTACATAGTTAAGATGTCCAGGGTAAAATATAATCAGTTAGCCGCTATTTATACACACATCTCCATTCAATCGACTTGCAATTAATTGTCAATTAATGGTTTATTAGATTCAAATTGGTTCTAACGTTCGCTTTGACCTTTTATTGTTGTAGTTTGGCCTCCATCCAGCAGAGGGTGCTGCTGGTCATCCTTAAGCAGTTGATATACAGGAATAAAGATGTCAGAGAAAAGGAAACAATCCAAACAGTCTGGAGTGGGATGCAAAATGCACTTTATGCTGTTCTGTTTTGACATATAAACACTCAACAAGTTCCTTAAGTTTTTTATTATTATTATTATTATTTTTTTTTTATCCAGTATATTATGTAAATTGTAGCCTTTATGTTATGGATAGATGGTCAAACCTCTTCATACAAGAGAAAACTAGGGGTTCTAAGTAAATGAACGCTTATCAATCAAAGGTTAGTCGATCAACATTAACTCATTAATCTGCATCACCTTCGAGAGCATCTTTTATCCATTGTACTGGATCTTTGGACTTGTGCAGCTTTAGCGCGCCGCTAAATGCACCCACACATCCTGTCTGTTGTAAGAAATCAGGTCTGTTGGTTAGACTAAACAACAGCGTTTGAGCGCATTTGCTCTCCCTCATTAATCATCCTGACAGCTTGAAAAACAACATTTCCTCCTTAATGACTGTATTTGAGTAATCATGCCTGCTCATTTCCATGCGAGCTTTCCCCGGCCACCGTGGGGCTTCCACCCCTCCTCCCCCACTCTGTCTTTTATTACTCTCTCAACCAGTCCACGTGCGCACATGTATTTCGGAGTTTTTCTCTCTTGACCTCCCAAGTTTGCGGCGTGGCATCTCCTTCAGCCAATAGGAGAACACCTATAGCTCTCGCGAAGGAGGGAAAGAAAACCCATAAGGATGTGGTCTTGCCGGGCTCCAGATGTAGAAAACAGAGGATGGTGTCACCACCCCAACCACACACCCCCAATCCCCCGCCTCCCCTCTGAATGTGGCTAACCCACCGGCGGCCGCCGCTGGCCTCCAGGCCTCCGCTGGTCACTGCCAAAGCACGTTTCTCCGTTAAGCTCCGGCTCTGTGATGCATGAGAGCTGACAACTGCAGCTTCAGAGCGCAACCAGATCAAAACCAGCTGCGCATTAGTAGAGAAACCATAATTACATTTGCCTTTGTGTATGCCGCTGAAATCCCTTTTTTTTTTATTACTTTCTTTAAATGCAGAGGTAGATTGGCTGTATTGTATTTTTTGAAGGAATGGAATAAAGATACCTGCTCAAAACTTTTGTGATTTACCCGTGGGCTGGTTTTATTACGTGAACAATAGCAGGATGAGCCGAGTTCAACGGCGGCTTTGAGGGGACGCGTTTTCAACTTTTCTATGTGGGCGGACGTAAGTGAAGGGTTTCTGGCGGTTTAGAAACATCGGCGTAGCGTGGCTTGACATCTGCGTCTGCTTTATTTTTGGACCACTTGAAAAAGCACTCATAGCGGGGATGATGGATGAAGTGATAAAGTTGGGGAGAGGACAAAACGAAAGCGGAGGAGTCCGTTTCTGGGAAGCGGGTTTCGCAGGCCGTATAACTCAGAGGCATGTGTCACAGAAAACATCAGGGCAGATGTTTGTAATCTTGGAGCACGCCTAATGATTTTTGATCATCTCTAAAGAGCGAAAGTGGGAAGAGGGGGGGGAAATATTGAGCCATTAGTCTCTGGATGGACTTTTTTTTCCCATTTGCATGGGTTCGAGCTAATTGAGAGGTTAAGGGCTAGTCGTAAAATGAAGGAGCAGCTTCGCCAGTCCTGTCATCATTAATCATCTGGGCTGTCAGGCCGTACCAAGAACTCACTCAGACCAAACAGGCGGGAGGCGGATATTACCACTGGGCTTCAAACCTCCATCTCCTCCCTTATTACACAGCTGGTTTTGTCTCTGAGCAGAACATTTTGGGTCAAACGAAGGAAAGTGATGGTGGTACGATACACACAAATGTGCAAAGAATATTCTTTTTAAAAACAGATTGGGTGCCCTGCGTCATGATATGTAGTTTGTCGCTGGACACAAATGCAGCAGGCGGAGGCACTGAGCAGATTTCGTGGCATTTAATGAACAAATAGAGAACAAAAACTTACAACCAAAAACCATGGAGGAACACAGGGAGCCAGAGTTGAGCGACACGGGAATCCAAAAATGACGACAAGGGATGGACGTGGAGAAACCAGCAAAGAGTGAGAGGAGCAGAAGTGTTTAAGTACTGGAACAGTGAATATGTAACAATGGACCTGAGCTGATTGGCTAACTAGCCTTAGCATTCACGACAGGCTTTCCCCATAGGAGGGGGAGAAGTATATGGTACATACATGAGCTTGATTGACAGTACTAAGACCTTCCTCCTGCCTCTGATTGGTTGTTTCTAGTTGGCACTAGGAGAAGGCAGAAGAGCTCGGTTTCTTTCATAGCTTATCTGTCTCATACAAAACTGTCATGACACAGTGACAGTTTCAACAAATACGTAATATTTTTTTTTAATAGAAGTTACACATTACAGCTTTAAAGCCACAAGTACATGTATTTTATTGGGATTTTTTTTATGACGGAACAACACAATGTTCTGACTATTAAATACAAACCACATGTTTGACATCAACGGATTCTGAAAGCTTACTTTCAGAATCCGTAAATAACTCAAAGCGTCCTCGGAGGAGAATTGTTCCTGGTTTTGCCGTGGCCGCTCACATTTGTGTAGTGGAAAAAAAAAACGTAGTACGTTTTGTTTTATTTTCACAAGTAAAAAACTAAAAGTAAAACTGGTGTGCATTTGTGTTTACCCTTGTTTACACAGATACCCATAAACAAATTCAAAACAAATGCTTTCCTTAATTAAAAATAAATACACAATCTTTCAAATTATTTGAGGATGTAAATTTTATATTTTATGTTATACATATTAATTGCATTCTTTTTAATCCCTTCCATAAACCTGCTAGTAGAAAGATGAAATTTTGCCTCTTTGGTTTAATCTGGTATGTTTACATGAAATATTTATATTGATTAATATGCACTGTCCTCTTTATGTAATAACTAAATTCAAACTTATTTGTCACTAGTGTCAAAATTACTAAATAAAACGTAAAGATTTGTATTGTTATTGCTAACCCTCACTCGCACCACTGTTTCCAGCTCTCATCCAGCAGAAACAAACATAAAATCTTTGGTTTCTTATAGCTGATTAATTAATAGCAAAAACTTGTGTCTGAAAGAGATGATGCAAAACACAACAAGGGGTTGTTGTTTCTAATTCGACCTAAAACGAGCATGTATCGGCAGTCGTCAACAGGTGGCATCACTGTCCAGCTCTACTTTTGTTGTAACAGTAAATACGGATACACAATGCATCTGAAGAGTTGAAAAGTCAGAAAAACAACATTGCAACTCGTGTCAAAACTTCCAAGTTTGACAGAGACGGAGAAAAGGAACGCGGTGTTTGCAGCTGCCGGCTCATCCGTAAGACTTATCAAACTAAGTGCAACCAGTTTCAGGATGCAACGTGAAACCTTCAGCGTGAGCCCAGAAGATCTGTTGGCCCTGGGTTGAACCCAGACGGCCAACAGCCTCGTCTCAGACCGCGGTAACCGAAGCGGGCTCTCTTGTTACAGTGGAGACGGGCTCTGACCTCTGTGTCTGTCTTGTCAGAGTCGTGAGTGACCAGCAAGGCTCATCTATACTTCACCAAGGGTGTCACGTTGCGAGGAAATTGTTATATCACCAGTGCCAATCACAAGGCCAGACGTGGCAACTTTAGCATCCGTCTGTCAGGACTTTGCCTTGTACACCTAAAGGAGGTGGTTCTGATCCTTATCGGGGACCTTGCGGTGTGCAGTACGTGTTACATCCTTGTGGGTCTGACTGTCACACCCGATCCGACAGCGTTACATCTGGATGTGTTCGCTTCAAGGTGACACCAAGGTGCACTCACTGCTGTCAGTCAAGCACTCTCAAAAGCCATCCATCATCGGGATCCTTCACGGTAAAAATAGCAGCTCCAACACATCCGGATCTCAGTGACAGCTTGGCTCATAAAGATTTACGTCTTCCCAGGAGTCATCTCGAGCGCTTTTCTTTTGAAAGCATTTAAACTGTAGGCATAAATATTTTTGAACAGGTTTATGTACGTTTCCTGACGTTACGTGGATTGGCTGGGGTTGTAAATCAAGCTGTGTGTGCGTGTGTGTGTGTTTCAGTGCTTTCACAGCCATAATAAATCAGAGGTAATCACCTTGATCTAATGACGGAAGAATGAAAATATTCAAACCGGCAATCTTTTCCTCTAGGCGTCTTTATTTTGCATAAATCCAGAGCAAGAGCAAGAGGGCCCAGACTGAAGCGGACTTCTACTCAAATCCTCCAAAACTTTGATCAGTTTTCACGTTTACTTTGGATAAAAATGTTTATTTAGACAGGAACTTAAGACTGGAGGGAGTGTGTCACCAATGGTTACCCTACATCAAACGTACTGACGTCACAATGCAGTCAAATAAACTATCCAGTAGTCACTTAACCACTAAAGTCTGAAGCAGGTAGGTAATCAGGTAGCCACCGAGTTAAAAAAAACAACCTAAGATTATTCCTTGTCAGTACATGTTTCACGCAGGGTGATAATTGGTGGTGCACCCCCTCCAATCTTAATTTCCTGTGAAAACCATGACCAGTTTTTGCATAAAGAACCTACAAATAGAAATATCCAGATTTAAAGATTTATGAAATTGCATTTACTCAAGGAATTGCACTGTTTTTAAGATCTGAGGTGTTTTAAGAAGGTAGAAACACATTTTAGTCTTGGCCTTTTTAGGACTAATGTCCAGTTCCAACTAATCCAGATTGTTAAGCTAATTGAGGATGCCAAAATCTCCTTATAAACTTGCAAGAAATTTAATTCAACAACCCTGGTCTAGCCTGCCAGTTCAACTGAGTCAAACCAGAAATGAAAACAACAGAATACACGTCTTCAGTGTGATTTATTTACCAAAATATGAGCTCCCATTTCACCGCATCACCCTCGAGGCCCCACCACGGGATGTTTCAATATTACAAAAAAATATCACATCTCAGTTTTATTCATTTTGTTGGGGAAATCACAATAATAATAATAATAATAATAAAAAAAAACAATCAAAAAGCTGAGAGCAAGATGTGATTTTAACATTCATTCAATACGAAAGTGTTAAGACACAGTTTTAACACCTTTCCAACATGTCCGCTCACATTACTGTAAAAGGAGAATATATAGAAAGTATTAAAGCCAGGTATTCTGTAGGAAATAAATAAACGTCGTCAGCGGGAAGAAGCATGAGGAACCAGAGCAAAACATTGGGCTGGTTAAATGTGTGTGCCGTTTCAGGCTTTCATGCGTCTCCTGCAGGGAGAAGGCAACTGAAGCCAGTGGCCGCAGCCAGCAGCCATCCCTCACACACTAGCTTTTTTCTTTCCTAAATCATCACCGTTTGCTGAAAGCTTTTATGCACAACCATCAATTTCCAGAATAGCACAGAGCGGTAGATCACCTCAGGGTAGTCAAGTCTCTTGCAATGCGCAAAAACAGAAGGTCTGCATGCCCTTTGAATTTGGAAAGGGAAATGTTATTAGAAATCTTGTGGATAAAAGTTCAAACCGACAGCGGAAATGCTTTTAAGAACAGAAAAGTGTCTCCAAGTTATTTCTGAATTCAGAAGAAGCAGCAAGTTGTCACAATTCATCTTAAAGTAAAACATTTTGGGGAATGTAGTTATTGACTTTCTGGCAGAGCAAGGTGTTGTTTTCCCCTACCCTACAAAGCTGCAACCAGTTAGCTTAGCTCAGAAAGAGGCAAACAGCTAGCTTGACTATGTCAGCTCTGCTGAATATGTTCAAATATGTTTTTTCTAAATCTGAAAAAAAAAAAACAAAAGGGGAAAAATAAGCAGAAATGAGCAATTTTACAAGTCAAATTAGAAACATTATCTAAAGTTTCCATGAGTTGGTTCAGAACTCCTTCCCAAAGTTGTTTGAAAACTAAAAATTACTGGTTTAGCTGAGTTATTCCTTTCAGACAATGTGAGATTCAGAGAGCAGCTGAAGCCAGGACAGCTACTGTAACAGCTTTTCCAGGTGCTGTGCTAAGCTAAGCTAATTGCCTATAGGTTCACATTTAAGAGGTGCACGGGAGCCATTTTAAGCTTCTCGCCCAGCTCTCTGCAAGAAAGCAACATGATTAATTCCCAAAATGTCAAACTACTCTGAGAAACACATAAGTACATGGTGTTCTATTGGTATCCAAGAGCTGATGCAGATCCAAGTCTTTGACTGTAGAGAGTGTAGTGGGGATAGTAAGGGCCAGTGGTGGGCAGAGAGTGCAGGGAGATGGAGGAAGGCCCAGAGGGGAGATGGACCTTACTGTAGGGGTGATAGCGAGCTAAGCCCAGGCTGGGGGGAGCCCTGAGCGACAGAGAGCTGGGGAGGGAGCCTGGGCTGCTCTGGTGTGGGAGGTGCAAGTGGCAGGATGTGGGTCCAGACGAGGAGACGGAGAGCAGCTTACTGTCCATCCCCACAGGCAGAGCTGTGTGGGTGCGAAGGTGAGCCAGGAGTTCATCTGAGGTGGCGAAGCGCTTGTCGCAAGGCCCTCCAGCAGACACCCAGTTGCAGGCGTGGGGAAGGGGGTCGTTTGGTAGCATAAAGCCGTACGTGTAAAGGGGATGAGACAGGGAGGGGGACACGCTGGACGACAAGGAGCTTTGGTGGAGGGAGTGAAGCGGGTGGGAGGGGTACACCATGGGAAAGCTCGACTTTAGGGTGGAGGAAGGGTCGTGGATGCAGGAGTTGCAGTTGCTACTGCCGAGATGAGACACACCAGGGTAGCTTAGACAGTAAGGGTCCCTGCAAAGGCCCTGCATGAAGGACGGCGGGGAGGCGCCCGTCAGAGGGCTGGAACTCGTGTGTTTTCCTCCCATGGTCAGGCTCGATTTGGACGGGTCCAACCCTGGGAGGAACTGGGATGGGTAGCCCGCGTAACCCCCCATGACAGATCCATGATAGGCCATATTGGAAGAGGGTAAGGGGAAGAGTGGCTGGCTGTTTTTGTAAGGAGAGATGGGCGTGACGTGTCCAGGAGCGAGACTAGGCTGGGTGGCCTCGGCTCTACCGCCGACGTCCTGGTTGGAACCGCCGTCTGAGCTGCTGTTGCTGCAGTTTGTGCTCGCCCGGACGTGGCTGGAGTTCGCGTGGTGCGGGCTGTCGGCGCTCGCCTTGCTCCCGTCAGCGTCTTTTTTTGGATTGCTGTGGTTATTACTAGTTGAAGTGCTGGTGGGGCTGCTCTGCTCGCGTCTTGGTTCAGAGGTAAGAGTTTGGGACTGCGACGCGGGCTGTTCGCCGGGAGACTGGCTCTGTTTGTGATGCTGCTGCTGCTGAGCCTGTCCTGGGGGGGTGCTGGTGCCTCTGGAGCCAGGCGAAGAAGCGTGGGATGGATAGGACTGCTGGCCGCTGGTTGAATTCCCATTAGTGGTTGAGCTACTGCTGCTCGGTACCCTGAATCCAACTTTGTCACCGCTGGAGCTGCTGGTAACACCATCCCTGCAACAGTCTACTTTGCTTTTGTTGTAGGGTTTAAAGCTAGATTTGTCCTCCAGAGAAGAGCGGTGCTCCCCCAGCTTCAGGCTGGAGGACGACGACCGACTGCTGGATTCTTTGTCCCCCGGGCTGCAGGAGGAGCCGAGCTTGGAGGAAGAAGGAGGGTCCGGTTTACCAATCTGAGAGCAGGTCTGAGCCAGCAGGGCCAGTGGACTCTTCTTAGCATCCAGCTGCAAAAGAAGCATGAGATTTGGGTTATTATGAGTAGGAGAACTTTAGTTTCATATAAAATATTGTGGTTTAAATCCCTTAACCCTCCAGCAGCTCAGGAGGAACGTGGCAAATGTCACGGGTAGATGGCGGGGAAAGGGGGTTTGTCCTGTCAGACCGTCAGTTCCCAAAACCACACAAAAAAACAATAACCTCATAAAAGCACACACAGAGTCAGTGGGACCCTGTTGGAATGTGTAAAGAGTGAAAAGCTTGTAGGGTCCAAATTACCTCGTCTCTTAAGGCCGCCGGTCTTAAGCGTCTCACTATGCTTACAAATATGGTTGTAGCTATCAGCCATATTAGTGCTGATAGAGCACTGGTCTTTAAAGAAATGTTCAAATAATAGAGATGTAGTTTCCTAGATTCCAAAGGATATTTTAAAACTCAAACATCATCTGACATTTGCAGACTTCTCTGCTGACTGAAAAAAGCTGCGATCTGGTCCAGCCTTTAGCAACAACAAACTGGGCCTTGAGATTTTAGAGCCCCTCTTTTTTTCTCCCTCGTTTTGATGAATGAAATTATTGCAAATGCAGAATTTGTATACTTTCCCATAACACGTACGAGTCAAGATCACTAGGAAGTGCTTTAATATGTGGAACGTTTATGTAGATAAGACGACGTCACAACAACAATCACCTTTTGGAACATGCTCAATGCATTCTTTGTTTGTTTTTTTTTTCGTTACACTTTCAGGCCTGGCACAGCTAATAAAAATACTTTATTGGACATTTTTAGACTTGATGCCACGTTTCTGACAAACTCTTTTTGAAAGAAAGATGTGGACGCACTAAAAAAAAAGAAGGAAAAACAGAACTTTGAAGTTGAGCAATCTATAATAATTTATGTGTGTTTGTATGGGGGCACCAAAACCGGTCGTTGCCCAGGGGCCCACATTATCTTCAATCAAGCCCTAGCTGTGATGTTTATTTGGACCCCGTCCCCCAGGCAGCATTTTATTGAAACTACAGACACAAAAACTTGAGCGGCCATCTAAACAGCATGACCATGCAGCTGCAAAGTAAAATGATAAGAAGAAACTGATATAGAGATGTCTAATGTGGCTTAAAGGTGGATGGTGTTGATGGAAATATCAGTCTGTAGTTTGACTACCTGGGCGACAATTGGACAGGAACTATGGGCTTAAAAAAAAGTTAGATTTAGATGTCTTTTTTTCTGGACTGATTAAAGTTCACCTCCAGTGTTTTGGAGGTAAAAGTGAATTTGCACCAGCTGCAAATCAGCAGACAGCCGATTGATCTAGTGAGTTTTATTTGCTTTTTCAAGGTACATAAACTTGTGGTCTTCTTAAAAACCTTTTTTCATTATTATTATATTCTTACTGCAACTCAGTCACAATAGAAGTTCTCATTCTGGACCAAAACAAAACAAAAAAAGAGACTATTTCTCCTAAACCAAATCTCCTCACCGCCGGAGCGACACCACACAAAGGCTCGCAGTTCAAAGCGACCATCTGCAAATCATAAAAAGTCAATAAATACCTCGATGCTCACTGGCGCGGACGTCAGAGGCTGTAGATATTCCGGATGGAGCAAGTGTCCGGTGTGCGCCGTCAACATCTTGATCAGCCGGATGGGAAGCCGCTTCGCCTGCCGCAGAGGGTCCAGAGGGGTCAGCGGGGAGACCGCGGCGCCGGGGCGAGACCTCTGAGACTCGGTGGTGTCGCTGAGTTCGATCCGCTCACTAACTCGATCCGCAGCTGGTCCCGAAGGCTGATATTTCATTGGAGATAAAAGCCTGGTGCTTTCGGGAGGTGATGGCGCGTGATAGTTTCCCTCCTCCACCCCCCCCAAGACACCACACCTCACGAGATGTTTCCTAGAAATGAAATCCAAGCGGGAAGAGTCCCTCAAACGTCCCGGAGGACAGAGAAGAAGACGCTCCGGTCCCGGTGCGCTACTTAGTAGGAAGCATCTTCACGTATCCAACTTGAAATATAGATCCGTGAGATAAAAAAAAGAAAAACCAAACAAACACAAGTTAAAAAAAATATATAAAACATGCAGCACAGTTGTTGTTGCTGTTGTTATTGTTGTTTTTTCTATGGAAGCGTGAAAAGATCGTAGAATCCAAGGTTGGAGAAGACCTGGTCCAGTGCGTGCGCTCCGGCCGGACTTCTGCGGCTCTCTGATCACGACGGGCGAACTGGGAGGCGCAGCAGCAGCCGAGGTCTGCCCGCATCAGGAATGAGCTGGGCGGGGAGAGAGTGCGTGAGAGGCGGAGCCTAATCCACGCACGAGGTGACAATTCTCACTAGTTTGATTTATGTCCTTATATATATAT
>CAEFZY010059667.1:0-14874 GCA_903066815.1 Brachyrhaphis roseni | reverse complement strand
AACTAAAAAAAAAAAATATATATATATATATTTTAAGCCGGATTGCAAGCGTCTCTGTTGCTCTGAGCATTTCACTAGCGGAGCAGATTTATTCCTAAAGGATAGGCTTATAAGTCTATAACATATAACTATAACATAAGTTTATAGTTTATACATTTAAAGCCTGCAGCGCGCGGACCAATCACACAGCTAGCTGGCGCCTCTGCGCTTTGCCTCGCGCGCTGCCGCTGCTTTACCTCACTTTACCTCAGAGGGACCGCGCGTGCCTCCTTTCGCTCAAACTGGACACAGGCTGACCTGTGTGGATATTTACATCAACTTCCTGTGAGAAATTATTTTTCTTTGGAGAACTCAAGGTAAGGGTTTAAACCCTGCCGTGTTAGCTCTTGTTGCGCAGCTCTATGAACCACAGGAATAACTTCTAGTCGCGAATTCAGAGGTGCGCGTTGGGGGAGCGATGAGATTTATCTTTGTAAACAAAGAATTATGCGGCGTTTACATCTGAACACGCTGCCCTGCGTGTGGCTCTGTCTACTTAACATCTTTTAATACAAAAACACGGTGGACCGCTGGTGGACCGCCTCGGCATCCCGACCACCGGGCTTAGCAAGTTTTCTGGGGGAATCCCTGAATGTTGATACCACTTAAACCTTTTCTTAACTTTCTGTAATTTGGAAAGAAAATTAGCAGCGCTTTTTTTTTTTTGAAATGTCATTCAAAAGGTTTGGGAAGTATGCTAAGCTTTTCAGATTTCAGTTTGGAAATATTCTGGGATGCATTCTTGTTGATCCATTTCACAGTTAATATAAAATCCCAATAGAATAAATTGAAAGATGCAGTTTTAAGGTGACAAAATGTGAGAAAGGCTATTATTTCCCAAGATACTGTGTGCATAACTTTATATATGATGCATATTTTTGTGATCCCCAGCCAACTTCGTGTTTAATAATAAGTTTTCATCTGTTCCGCTTCTGTCAAATGCAGTACTCATATCAGGAGGAACAGGAACGCCCTCTCCGTGTGCCGGGAACCCAGTGTTGTAAGTAGCCTGCAGCTGATTGTACAAAACTGAAAATTATCCATTTAGGTGTAATTAGATTGCTTTAACTCAGCCTCTGATATTATGTTTGGCCACACATGGGTTGCTGTGTGTTAGAGGGGAAACAGGTCTTGTTCGCTGCACCATAAAGGATCAATAATCCTATCAAATGTCTGGAGTCAAGCTCCTTGAGATTGCCTGCGATTTTCTGCTGCTGGTCCAGTCTGTGGAGTTCGCTGAGCCAGCTGTCTGAGGCAATTAGAGAGACTCTTTCCATTCACTGCCTGCATTGAGGAACATTGATGCACTGATGGCGGGAATGCGTGTCGGAGTATGAGTACCAGTTCAGGTCAAGATCAATACAAACCCTCTCCTGTTTCTCTGCAGGTAACTGGAGTCTGTGGGGAGATCAGCAAAGTAAGTGCACCGTTTTCTGTAGTCAGTGTTTTTCATCTCTAAATGAAATTTTTTTTCATGGTCTTTTGAAATGTGCAGCATAATCTATTGATTTAGAAAGGGTTTTCAGGATGCCTCGTCAGGATCTGACGTTTTCTGTTAATTAGATAAATCATTAAAAAGTAAAAGTCTTTTCCTTATCACTTTTATTGCCTCACTGCATCTGAAGAATGAGTAGCAGCGATATGATTCAAAAGTAGATGCTAATTGTTCACATATGTTGGACTTGATGGACATTCACAAGCAGATTGCACTGGTTTGTGAATTTCCACTAAAGTGATTCAGAAAATGTCTGATTAAATAATGCCTATTGAGTGCAGATTTATTTAAAATTATATTTTTGATGGTTACACAAATGCCTTTGAAGGAAAAACTATTTTACCTAAATTTAGGTCACTTCTGGTTGTGGAAAATGGTATTTATTCTCCAGTTTTCATTTTATTTGATTTAACATGGAGTAGATTTAATTTGCGGGTGATTTAAAAGGAACACAAGAACATTACTTATAAATATTTCTTGCTCTGCCAAAGTCAAAACAGAAAACTTATAAATCTTGTGCAAAAAATGTCTGCTTTTCTCTGTCATATCCCCCATTGTTGTGATCAGGGGCTGGTGTTACATAAGTGTCTGTCAGACTCACCCACACAACTGCAGCTATTCATTTCTGTTAACTCAGAAGAAAAAAGAAAGAGCAGGGGGTAATGATAGACATTGAGCAGATTAAGTTTCTCACACATAGAGAAGGAGAAAGAGAGAATGATACATGCAGGACCAGGGATGATATTTAAAACTTAGTCTGATGCCTTTTTAAGAGTCAGCAATGCAACAGTCGCAGGCGTCATTTGGCTTTCAGAGTGCCAAAGATGAGGATTGATTATCATAAATGATTAATAGATCACCAGTTTGGCTTTTGACTTCTTCACTCTGTAGAATTGTAGTAGCACTTTCCTCTTGGAGGGTAATTGTTGATCTATAAACACCACAGAAAAATAAGGCATCTCTTTAGCAAGCACATCAACTTTATGTTCATCATGTGTTTTACGTGTGAATGTTCGCTATGTTGCCAGTAGAAGGAGTCTTTTTCCAGTTTGGAAAATATTTATTTATTCATTCATTTCTCTCTTCCTTCCTTGCTCTGTCATTTTCCTTCTTTGACATTTGAGGCATGTCCACTGTAGACTCTGCCATAAATGCATTGTGAACATTTATTATTTTAAAATTTTTGGAAAGGACTGAGAACTCTGGAAAGTTGAGTCTTGAAAAGTCTGAAATCTTTCATGAATAATGTCTAGAGGGTTTAATTGTGAAAGTGTGACAACCAGACAGAATTGGAAAGAATGGTTTGGTTGTGATTGAACTCTTTTTCATCTTCACTGTTATTATCACTTCCCTCTGCCTTTTATTTCTGTGCGTTTGAGTAGATGAGGACCCAGACAGCGCTGTTGACGACAGGGACAGCGACTATCGCAGTGAAACCAGTAACAGCATTCCACCTCCGTACTACAGCACGTCCCAACCCAATGCCTCTGTCCACCAGTATCCCATCAGCCACCAGCATCGCAGCTCCAGAAGTTTGTCGTATCCACGCTCTGGGAACAACCAAGATCTCGACTACCACCATCAAAGGACAATCAGGTTTGCACCTTCCTTATTTAGTCATACGTACTTTCATTATAATGTTTATCTTTGCCTGTGAGAAAGAAATAATAAAATGAATATTTCACTGCTTTATGGGCTTCAGTCAGCTTAAAATTCAGGTTGAACCAGAGCGTTGTTTCTTAAAATGAGTGGTTAAAATGCCAATCAGTCCACAAAAGTGCAATTTTTGTAGATATTTTTTTACAAACTCAATAACGTTCACAAATTTTACATTAATGAATTTGCATTGTGTCCAACAATGCAGATAGATTCAGATTTTGCAATAGGTGTTCCAGGTGGAGAGATTTTTTTTAAAATCAATACGGGTCTTTTTATGTTAGAAAGTTTTATTTATATATTAATTTGAAAGCAATGGAATAATAAATTTTTGATGACGTTAAAAGTGACACAACTGAGACTGGTTCCAATTAACAAATTCAATGGATTTATAACATAAAATCTTACGATGTTGTCTGTTCATTGGTTAACTTTTCTTTAGCCCACCCAGACCGGTTTCTGTTTCCTTCTTAGTTATTTTCAGAGCTGTGTGATTTCTCAGCGTTTATTGATGGGTTTTTCTCTCAGACAGGGAATGAAAATATGCATCCACCTCTTGCTCTATGAATAATTCAGCTGGCAGTCTAACGGTCAATACGGCACATAAGATTAGCTGCTTGTGTGAGTGTATTGGACAGGGGCATCCCCCCTCTCTCCCCACACCACCTCCTCTCCATCTCATCCACTCAGCTCTATACGCACCCTCCCTTTCTACCTATCTTCCTTCTGTTTTGTGCCCACTGCTGTCTTCTTATCTTTTCTATCATCTTGCTTTCTCTCTAGGAGCCTGTGCTCTGTTTTTTAATAGCACCCATTCATCAAGACGTACAAAGCTAGTTTTTTGTTGTTTTTTCATTTTTTGATATTTCCTCCTTTTTTTCTTTGTCAGCTGTCCAGCAGCATATTTCTGCTCTGCTCTGTTTCTTGCTGCTTGTCTGGTACCCTTGTACTTCCTGTGTTTTCATTGATTAGCCATCAGCAGTTCTCTTTACTGCTCTGAGATGCGCATAAAAGGTGTTTAGTGGGGAGCACAGCGTACCGGCCACAGTGCGTCAATACAGCGCTCAATAATCATTTCTGACGTTACAGCTCACAAAGAGGCTGACTGTTTACTACATATTACTTCATTCTAACTTTTCCTTGCTGTCGTCTATCTGTCTTTCCAGCCCCACCGGAAGCTATGCGTCTTCTGCAGAGCTCAGCCGGTGCAGCAGCCAGCTGAGTGAAGAAGACTACGGAGGAGAGTACGGAGAGAGGGACCCGTACGACGAGAATGACTCATACCACTCCTGCCACTCCTCTGTCAGCTACAGCAAAGGCTCCCCTGACTGGGACCCCGATGAGACCCAGGCGGCGTACAGTGATGAGGGCGGCTACAGCAAAGACGGAGGAGAGGAGGTCGCGCTCTACGAGGGAGATGACGGAGAACTGTATGAGGGGGAGGAGGAAGGTCTATATGAGGATGAGGAGATGATGTATGATGATGAGGACTTGTACAACCTGGACGGGACCCTCAGTGAGGACCTTGAGCCGCCGTTCACTCCCACTCCAACATCAACCGCACCGCCGATACTTGACGTACCCAACTCCAGGCCTCCTCTGGAGAAACAGTCTTCTATACACCAACAGCCTCCAGGTAAAATCCCCAACCAAACGTCCAATCAGGCTCAGCCTCCCACAGCACAGCCGCCTACTGGCCAACAAGCGGCCCAGCCCCCCAAACAACCCCAGACACAACCTCAACCTCAAGCAGCCCCATCTGCCACTTCCTTCTTCTCAATGGCCAAACCTCTGACTGCTGCAGTCACAGGCCTGGCTTCTTCGTTCCTGTCATCAGTTCCCGCTGCCCAGCCTCCACAGGCTCATCCACCAACGTCAGCCGTTCCTCAGCAGCACCAGTCCGCTGCAGCAAATTCTGTCCCTCCTTCACACCCAGCCACCCTGGCTAATTCGGCATCCCAGCCGCCCTCCACTGCCATGGGTCCTCCATCCCAGCAGCCCCCGCCCTCCGCGGTGCCACAATCACATGCCAGCGATCCCGCTACCACACAACCAGCCAGTCTTGAGGATGTGGCGCCTCCGCTTGAGGAAGAGTGGTTAGAAAAGGAGATGATGGAGGAGAAGGAGGTCAGTACTCCCCCTGCTCAAGAGGAGGAGAAGCTTCCTGCAGAGCAGAAAGAGGAGCAGTATGAAGAGAGCAGACCGCTGACACCTGAAGAGCAAAAGGAGGTTCCACCTGAAAGGTAAGAAATGTTGGGAATGGAAATGAAACTGATGAACTGAATCGTCAACAGATGACAGCAGTGACTAGATTTGTGTCCGGCTGGACGATATGGACTTAAAGTTTTATCACAATATTTTGTGGTACTATTGTCACACCAATAAAAGTGACAATAATAACTACTTATTACTTATCGTTTTGGTAACTGTATGGCTCTGAATGCATAACACAGCAATTGTAGCCCCACAAACAGATTCTGCTCTTGAAAAACACACCATTTGTTATAAGCTTCTTTTGGATACCAATCACATAAAAGTGTCATTTTTATCACTAAGCTACACACAGAAAATGCAATTAATTATATGTTTTAATATTATTATTATTTTTCAGTGCTCTCATGGAACAAACAGTGGAGAAACTAGTACAACTAATAATCCTGACGATTCAGACAGTTTGTGAGGGTTTAAAAAGCATTAATGGGATTTTTATTGTGACAACAATAAATCTAAACTTTTATAAAATTAAAAATTTATGACGGTATATGATAATTGATACAATAAATGCCTACCTCTTCTTCATTTTTTTTCAATTGAATGAAATTAAAAGCAATTTTCAGAGTAAATCCAAGATTGATTGGGACTATAAATAAAATAAGATTTTAGGAGCCTTTCAGCAATCAGTAATCACAGCTCAACTAATATCCTCTTTATATCAATCGTATTAAAAAAATAATGCATTAAATATTTAACATAACCATTGCTACAGTCTACAAGTGGAATGCAATTTCAGATGTGTTACATATACACTGACTGATTGAGTTTCGTTAGAATAAAATTGTTTGTTGGTAGAGAAGTTTGTTGCATTTAGAGCTCAGAAGTTCTTACTGGCTGATTAGAAGATCAATTTTGATGAACAGCTTTTATCACCATCTTGCTGTTTGAGAAAACTTAATCTGATCCAGATTGTACATCATTAACCCAGCAATATTGTGAGTACCAATTTTGTCCAAACTCATGCAAAAAGCAAAAGATGGAGCCCTTTCCTACATTGGCTCTGAAATATATCCTCGACAAAGAGTATATTTCACTATCCTTCACTTTCCCTTTTGTCTTACTGCAGCTCGAGCACCACGATACGGTGCACTATTGCTTTTTTTATTGTTAAATATAAAATATCCTTCATTTAGTCCTCCAGTACCAGAGGAGCCGAAGGAGCCAGTGGATCCAGCCGTCAGAGCCAAAGAGAACTGGCTCAGGCTCTATAATAAGGTCTTAGACCAGCTACGAGAGGTAAGCTCACTGATCAGCTTCCTGCTGCCATATTTTCACCACCATTCTTTCAAATTTAGTGACTCTGTTCCCAGTTCTGTTGGTTTGATTAATTTCCAGACAATAATTTAAGTATGCACCAGTTCAAGAGACTCTACAAGTTTCTACCAAGTCTTTGAAATATTTATGCGCTGTGCAATATTGATGTGCAGGCTAGATATGTACGACGACTTCCTGAAGTCTATTTTGATCCTGAGTTTTGCAGTTCACCAGGCAACAGACATGATGCCATATGTCTTCTATAATTAATACCTTTCAGCTTTCTTAAAATATTAATACTTGTCAAAAGGCAAGCTTTTATTTTAGTTTGGGTGAAGCACCACACAGCTTGATTTACCTGAGCACTTTTCAGTTTTTGCTTGCTTGGTTTTCACTTGCATATTTTGTTTAATCATTACATTTTGAATTCTGTTGTGCAAAGAATTAATCACTTGCTTCAATGTTTTGTTGATGTTTGTTTCTTTGCGTTTTATGTACATTTGGCTTCTTTTTCCTTGTCTTTATTTTTTTGTTGTTTTGTGCCGACCCACTTTGTTTTCTTTCCAGTTTCATGTCATTGCCATAGCGATACTCACATGCACTTTGCTCGGCCATCATTGGAGCATGCTGACAGGTAGGTGCAGCCTGAATGTTTGCGAATCGGTGAAGTCCTAAGTCCTGTCTGACATTACAGACACTTTCATTTTGTTTATTAATCTTCACAGCAATTTTATCCCTTCTGTTGTATTTTGCAAGAGCTGTCCCACAGTATCCTGATAGGCTGCACTTCTATAAGAATTAAAGAAAATATATATTATAAATGGCAGCTTTATTGCTTTGATGTTTGGGTAGCATGAGTAAGTAACTCAAGTTTATGTATGTAACATATTTTACAGGTAAAAGCACAAAATATTTAGAAAAGAAAACATATAAAAGTGGGTCTTGAGAAGCCATATATGATAAAATCCACTATAAAATATTAAATTAACTTCTGAGATGATTCTGCCCGTGGACAATCATTAAAGTCTTAAAAAGTGAAGGCTAAATTTTTAAAAGGACCTTTGAAAGCCACTGCAAAAAGATTATAGTGGGTATTTTATTCTGTCTCTATTTTGTGGAAGTTAAAAACCTGTCAACCTCATTCTTATTTAAATGCAAGAAAGTGTATAGACTTAATTGTGTAAAATGTAATCTCCACTTCCAGTTTTGAGACAAGACTTCAAAGCTTACAAATGTTTCTCGGTTGAAGGGACCAAGACACAATGGATGAGTCAAAACAACCAAGGTTTTCATAGTATGGCTCTCCAGTTAAGTCCAGTTTGTCAGTGTGTTTCTTGATTGCAGACTGGCAGTATTTAGGGGCAATAACAAGGCTTCCCTTCTCTTTAAATCCAACAATATTTATAGTACGGTAAGTGTTTAAAAAAAGAAAAAAGCTAACATAAACATATGGACCATGTGACTTACTAGTTTTAGTCTCTTGTGTGTATTAAGTCAACCTGATGCTTTGTTTTTTTTATATTTTATATTTTTTTACTGTAAAGCAGTTTGTGATTCCAATTGTGAAAAATGATTTATGAATAAAGTGACTTACTTAATGATTCTTGCACATTGTAAACAGCTTGATTCTGATTAGGGCACCCATCAAAAATGAAGGAAAGACGTGGTATTTAGTGGACTTTAATTAAAGGAGCAATAAAGTTGCTTATCGTCAGCATGACAAATATTAAAAACATTATTATTTCTTTGTGAGTCAAACTGTATTAGACGATGAAAAGATTACATCCCAGAGCTAAACCCTGAGAAAACTTCTAGATTCAGACTTGATCTTGTCGTCTTCGTCTTTTGCCTGAAAGGTTTGAATGAAACCGATTCAGACAGGATATAATAACCATGCCATGATTATTATAGTGGGGTAGAGCCGGTCAATTAAGTCAACCGTGTCAAAAGCGACTGCAAGACCAAAACTTTGACATTTCTGGCTCAGCCGTTTTTTCTCTTTAACAGTTTCATAGAAAGCAAGTTTGTAAGACCCTGAAAAAAAGCTCTGCTATTGGATTCATACAGGATAAGGGGTAAAAAAAACCCTGCAGGGACAAACTTGAACACAAAGTTTTTCTGTGTTTGACATTATTCTTCTTGTTCTGTTTTTGCATAGGCTCGAGGAGAGACCTCCAGCTCGCTGTGGTTTGGTAAAGGAGGGTCAGTACTTCCTAATTATTTTCTCTGTCATGTAAAATATTGTACACACAGAATTCATATACAATCTTGATTAATATTAAGTGTGATATTTTTTCCTGTAAAACAAAGTGATTACAGAAATTAGTCAGTTTCCAAAATATATATATTTTTATGTTTCTATAATTAATGAAAAAAATTTAATTGGTAAAATTATGTCTATTTTTTTAGATATAGATTTCTTTTTAAATTGCATCTTTTTTCTTTAATATTTCGCATCCAACTTCAGGTTCAACATTTTAAGCACCAGTATTTTACTATTTTCATCACAGATTATAAAATAACACTCAAACATACACAGGACATTTCTGTGACTGTGTTTTTTGGTCTTTAGAAAATTATAAATAAACATTTAAACCAGTGAAACTATTCTTGTTATGTTGGGTCTAGTTTAGTATTCAAACTACTATTACTGAAATGTTTGCAAAAATGAAAGCCTGTCCAAATTTCAAAAGAGAGTTGATCTAATTTACGGTAGTACAGATAATAAAAATCAGCAAAATACTCCTTTACCACACTGTGAAATCCAAAGCCAGCTTCAGTGTTGGATTGTTTCAGACAATAAATCCCAAACTCTGTACAATCAGTACAGGAAAAATGTATCATATTCAAATGTTCAAAAGATTATTAAAAAATGCAAAATGTATGGAATTTTGAAATGAAAACTGTGTAGGAATCTTTTATATATCGCAAAGCTACTCCACTTCTATCTGCAGGGCTATTTACACTTAAGGCGCCTCTAGTTGTGAAAACTGCAGATGCCTTCTGAAGAATTAACGAGTAAGCCCCCCAAAAAAGCAATCATATAAAGGAGTGTGGAGAGCTGTGATTAGTATTTGAGAGGAGGAGGCTGGGGTAATTAAATTTTCCAGTTAAGTCCTTGAGAAGTCCTCATGTTACATAGCATTAGAAGCAGTGATTAAAAATAGATACATTAGCTTCTGAGGCTCAAACACTATTTCATGGCTACATTGTTTTTGTTGTTTTTCATCAGCTAGAAAGAGCTACTACCATGTTAATGAATATATATTGATGTGACATTGTGTTTTTACAGAATGGGAGGTGCGCTCTATAGTATTGACAGCATGCCTGACCTTCGCAAGAGAAAAGCAATTCCTCTCGTCAGAGATCTGGTGAGAAACGACAAGAAAGCAAACACACAAAGCACTATATACACCACACTGGTATTGATTAAAATCTTGAAGTAATCAATTTTTCTTAGTATTTAAAGATTGTATATCAACACAATTTCAAAAAATATCAAATTTCTTTTATTTCTTGTCTCTCCATCTGGGGTTAAAATTGACATGTTTATTAACAAAGAAAATCAACAATTTCTGAGACTTTAAAATTGGAAAAAACACTTTAAATGAGAAAAACAAAAAGAAAAAAAACAAACACTACTATTCATCTCCACAGAACCTCCTCACGAATTCATCAGCTCATGGGGTTGCCTCTTTGGCATTTTGCTCCAAGTTGTTGTTGTACTGAAAGTTGTACCTTTCTCTGTGTCCTAATTTTCCACAGAACTGAAACAGATTTTAATCAAAGATTTATTCACATTTAGTTACGTATTTGATATTGTGTCTTTTCACAAAATCCCAGAATCTGTTAAAGAATGATCCATCCTCACACCACGATGCTGCTACATCCTGCCTTAGTGTTGCAATCGTTTTCTTTTAAAAGTGATGAGAAGTTTGCAGCACATGCAATATTTTTCTTAATAGCCAGAAACTTAAGTACCAAGTGTCTGTTTTTCTTGATTTAATAGCCCAATAAGAAACTCTTATGTAGAGGAAAGGTGCCAACACTCAAGTTGGCACACTCACCTTGCCAGCTTGAGTGTGTTGACTTGGTCCTGTTTAGAATAGTTATGGGGTAAAAGTAAATCTTTTAAAAATAGATTTTATGACATTTAATATAATGTTCAGTAACCTTAGTAACAGGTTTGTTGATTTTTTTTCTTTAGTCTGGCCCTTATTACTCTCAGATTGTCAGTGTGCTGTTTGTTTTGAAGTGTCTCCTGCTTTATAATATTTGAAACTCTGGGACTTTTTACAACAGGTAAATATATACAGAATTTAGATTGCACACTGGTATTTTAAATACAAAGGAGAGTTTTGTGGCTATTGTGATATTGAAACTGCTATTAACACTTGCCATTGAATAAAAAAAATTAAAAACAATTATCTCCTTTTGTTTTTCTGTCTGTGTTTCATTATGGCATGGTCTCATTAGGCTATGGTGAGTATTTAATTATTATTCAATATCATCCAGAAAAACACAACTGTTGTAGATATTCAGATGTGAGTGTGTGTTATTTTGTTGTTCTTTTGCCTCCAGTCTCTGGTGCAGAACTCTCGCAAAGCTGGAATCACCTCGGCCATGGCTTCAACTACTCTTGGCAATGAGGAGTTGGTGGGTTTTCTCTCCTCACAGCTGTTTGTCACAGTTCTCTAGATTTTCCAGAAAATTATCACTGCAGGAATAAAACTTGTCTTCCCTCCCCCCCCATCATTGTGCCTGCAGAAGAGCCATGTGTATAAAAAGACCCTGCAGGCTTTAATTTACCCCATCTCCTCCACCACTCCACATAACTTTGAAGTGTGGACTGCCACCACCCCCACATACTGCTACGAATGCGAGGGGCTGCTGTGGGGGATCGCGCGGCAGGGCATGCGCTGCTCTGAGTGCGGCGTTAAATGCCACGACAAGTGCCAGGATCTGCTTAATGCTGACTGTCTGCAGAGTAAGATCACACAGATATTTGCACATAAGCACACAAGCGTGCGCATCTTTAATTATGAGCATCCACCTTGTCCTCCACCCAAACTCTGCTTCCTGGTGCCAGATTGACATCCCATTATTCTTGTCCTCTATCCACTCTCACATTCTCCTCCTTCTTCCTTTCCAATTTATCTGCTGAGTAATGTGCTGTCACAACCCGGCCTCCTTTTTCCTCTCTCGTCTCCCCACAGACTTATCATACAAACTGTTTTTTTCAAATTTTGCTCCACAACGAAAAACTTTTAAGCTGCTGCCTTAATTTTACCATCTTTTATGATATGCTTAATATATTTCTTCTGGTTCCAAAGGGCTTGTTTTAAAATATGTTGCCCAAATTGTGCCACTATTTACAGCCACTCAATAATCAGATCTGGTGGTTAAGTGGGATAATTAGATGGTTTTGGTTTTGGAAGCAGCCAAAAGCTGCCAAAGTCATTGAAATGTAATCTGTTGCTATTTAAAGTGTGGTGCTTTAAAGAGAGTTATTGCCTGGAAATATTGGCTGAGGTTCTGTGCAAGAAATATTCACAATTGCAACTTGTCCTCCTGCATTGCAACGCTTTTGCCACATCAGGAGCCGCAGAAAAGAGCTCCAAGCACGGCGCAGAGGATCGGACGCAGAACATCATAATGGTGCTGAAGGACCGCATGAAGATCAGAGAGAGGAATAAACCAGAAATCTTTGAGCTAATCCAAGAAGTGTTTAGATTGGACAAGACGACGCACAGCACACTCATGAAACAGATCAAACAGAGCGTGCTCGACGGGACCTCCAAGTGGTCGGCAAAGATTAGCATTACAGGTTTGTTTTAGACTCATTTGGTAAAGAAGGTCACAGAAACCTGCATCTATCTGAACTGGTGGTCCAGGCTTTAAGTCTTACCACAATGTTTCAGTTGAATTTATGTCCAAACTTTCACCTAGCCATGCTAACTGAAGTCACATACTTAACAACTATTTAGGATCCAGCAACTACTATTACCGTATTACTACCTCTTTGTGCATTTAATTTTGGGGCATCAAATTGTAGATGACTGAACCTGCATACATGCCGCACTTGTCAGATTTTAAAAAATTCAACTTTATGTTTCCACTTGACAAATGTGCAATGCTTTATGTTGGTTTCAGTTGTGCTATTGCCTTAGTGCAGATGTGAAAAGCCACTAAAATAATATATTAAAATATCACTTGATTCTTGTTTTATAGTAAGACGTATCCTATACTGTCAGTGTGTTTAGCTGTGCCTTTATGGTCTCTTTCTTTAGTGGCTTGTGCCCAAGGTCTTCAGGCTAAAGACAAAACAGGCTCCAGTGACCCTTATGTAACTGTCCAAGTTGGAAAGACAAAGAAAAGGACCAAAACCATTTATGGCAACCTGAACCCGGTCTGGGAAGAGAGCTTTCACTTGTGAGTACTGCAGCGAACTATGACAGATTTAGACATAATTTTATGCTCACTTTAAAAAGTATTGTTTAATTAAGTTTAATTTTTGCTAGCATTTGAATTTAAGATTCCTAATTTTTGACGTTTGTGTTGCTTCGGTCTCGTCCAGTGAGTGCCACAACTCTTCTGACCGGATCAAGGTCCGCGTCTGGGACGAAGATGACGACATCAAGTCCCGTGTAAAACAGAGGTTCAAACGTGAGAGCGATGACTTCCTGGGTCAGACCATCATCGAAGTGCGCACTTTGAGCGGGGAGATGGATGTTTGGTACAACCTGGGTGAGTTCTGCGCAATAATGCTGGGAGAGGATTAGAAATGGATGACAGGAGCAGTGAGTCACCAGGAGATAAGAGCTGGAGAAACATATAGCTGAAGAGCTTGTCTGTTGTAGATCCAGGAGATTTCACCCTACTAATGAAGTGTGTGTATCTCATATTTATGTAACAGATAAGAGAACAGATAAGTCTGCCGTGTCGGGGGCCATCCGGATGCACATAAGTGTGGAAATCAAAGGAGAAGAGACGGTAGCGCCTTACCATGTCCAGTACACCTGTCTGCATGAGGTCAGTGTGACGGAGAAATAGTTTTGTTATCATCTCGATTGTTTTAGCTACACCATTAAGCATGCAACAGTAACACATTTTTTGCCAATACAACAATTGCTACTAATAATGTTAAAAAGAATATCTTAAGATATTAAAATGTATTAACTTTTTTATTTGTCTGTGTACAGCACTTATTCCAGTACACCACTGAGGACCAAAACGGAGGTGTAGTAAAGATCCCAGAAGCCAAAGGTGATGATGCCTGGAAGGTGTACTTTGATGAAACTGCACAGGAGATCGTGGATGAGTTTGCCATGAGATACGGAGTAGAGTCCATCTACCAGGCCATGACGTCCGTACCTAAAACTTATTAATACACTGAGTCATACTTTTAGTTTACTGGATATCTAAGAATAAAAAGTGGGGAAAGAAGAGAAAATATTACTAAATGGCCTTATTACAATTTCCCCCCAACAGCCACTTTGCCTGCTTGTCGTCTAAGTACATGTGCCCAGGAGTGCCAGCTGTGATGAGCACCCTCCTCGCCAATATCAACGCCTACTACGCCCACACCACCCAATCCACCAACAATGTTTCTGCCTCAGACAGATTCGCTGCATCAAACTTTGGGGTAAGTCCCAGAAAAAAAACTGCTTTAGGAGATATGTGATAAATGGACGATGGTGCTTTTAAAAACTCTTTAAGAAACAAGTAAATGTGATTTTTGGGAGCTGTACATGGTCAACTACATGTACTGTGCTGCTCTTGACTTGGTTAAACTATGCTTAATTATATTTTGGTTCATAAACCAATATGATAAACTGTCCTTCAAATATCAATTAGTTTAAAAATGTTCAAATCAATCAACCAATCAATGGAATCAACCTGTCCTTTGAGTAATCTCTGTAGCATAAGAAGAAGCAAGGAAATTAAAGTATATTTATCTGAATTCTCTCTTTTTTTTTTTTTTTTTTTGTATTTTAAGTGTCTGGTAATCGACACTTAATTTAAAGACGAAGAAACAAACAAGAAGTGTATCAGTATAACCATGATCTACACCAGGGGTCACCAACCTTTTTGAGACTGGGGGCTACTTCACGGGTACAGAGTAACACGAAGGGCTACTTGTTTGATACAGTCTT
>CAEFZY010059666.1:0-13153 GCA_903066815.1 Brachyrhaphis roseni | reverse complement strand
TATATATATATATATATGAAACAGTGGATACATGGTATGTTTGTAGCAGCTTGGCCTAACAGTTTTCTTGTTGGGGTGTTGTTCTATATCCAGGTTGTGCATAGAGGAAAGGTGTGCCTGTTTACCAGGTGTGCCTGTTTATCTGTTTTTTGCTACAAAAACAAAAAATGTATGCCTGAAGTACGTGTTCTGCTTTTGAATAGGTGTGTATTTTTGTTTTCATAGTGTTCTGCTGAATCATGACCAGGTATTTTACTTTTAACATAACTAGTTTTATTTTGCCATGAAGATTAAAAAGAGTCATCTGTCACTCCATCATCTGCTCTGTGAGAAGCCATATTGGTCATGCAATCAATTTCATTTTCCCTTTCAAGCATCCAGTATCCAGAGGTGAGTGAAGTGTTTCTTGTTTGGCCATTGCTCAAAGGGTTGAGATGCAGTTGTGTAAATGTTGAGTAAACCAGGCATGTGAGAGCTATGGCACTCATGGCAGAATTGATGCCAATTTCAAAAAGTAAATAAGTAAATAAATCCTTGACAGCTTGCCTTATATGGTAATTAATTTAGACAGACCTGAACTAATAAGGAGGCTGTAATAAGATGTTTACCAGAATGCAATCCACAGTCATATGTAATAAAGTACAGAACTGCTGAAAATAATGTAGTTTTAATGTGAAAACCATAAACTCTACAGTGAGATTGTGTACACTGCATAAACTGTAAAGATTTGTTGTAAATCTAATTTTACAGTTAAATAAACTAACATTATTTACAGTTTACTCATCTGACCATATTCAGAGCGTGTACAAACCTCGAGGTTGTTTTGGCAGATGAGTGTGGTCAAAGCATCAACACAGTGTATGCAAACAAACCTGAATTAGGATTTTGCTTTGACAATCATTTGGTAGGAGTTTTTCCTACGCCTAATTCCATGCAAGCATAAAGCAAACTTTAGTAAACACAAGCAGAAAACAGCTTTCTCTTGTTTACCTTCTCTGTTTATCTCTTTGCTTTTCTCTGGCTTTATCGCCTCCTCGTCTAAACCCATCTTTAGCACAAATGAATTCTGACAGCTGACGATGCAGGACAACAACATCTTGAAAAGCAGATCTGCTTTTCTATAAAGATGTAGCAAATTTAACAAGTTTTTGTACGCCAGTCTATTTCCCGAGCAACATGAGTCTTTTCTTCTCTCTAAGTAACCTTAGTACAGTCCATCTGGGCTCCACACACACACACACACACACACGCCCACGCCCACACACACACTCTCACACACACAATTACAGAGTGTACTGCCAGTACTGCTCCTAACACCCCCTTCATGTCCCTTTGGCCTTGCAAAGTCTGTTTCTCACACAACCACACTATTTATAAATTCTCTTATCTTGCTTTCTTCCCAGTCTGTGTCTGATCATCACGACGATCACAAAAAAGCCGAATAATGATGCTCCGTCCTGAATGAAGTATTCATTCAGCGCTAAAACCTTGAATTTCAAGACACGCTCAGTGTTGAAGCGACTTAGAACATGCAGTATTGTGAGAAAACATACAGAATAAGCTTCAAGAGAGAATAACAACAGCAAAAAATATTCATATAAAAACTAAGGGAAATAAACAACCCTGGGCTGGGTTTTAAAATAAAATACTCTGATTATCCCCTGGAGAAATGTTACATTGAAAAGAATTTGGCTCAACAACTACCCTGCCAAAAAAGGGAAGACCTCCAAAACTCATGAACCAAACATGAAGAAGAATTATTAATAATGAAATAAAGTCAAACATAGCCCTGAAAGAGCAGCAGAATACACCAAAAAACTTTGTCTCATAACTTAGCTCAGTTTAAAGCTTGCTCATCTGTGTCTTCCTGATGCTCTGCGTTCCCAAATATTCTAACAAACCTCTGATGTCTTTATTTAACAGCTGGATTTTATTGTATTTTCCAATAGATTACTGAGGAGATTATTTTACTATGTGGTATATGGGTATAACCCAGGAAAAGTATGTATTGTTTTTCTTTTTCCTACAAAAAATAAAAACATATATTTCGTCCTCCATCCCAGAGAGAATGTACAAATCTATGCATATTCATCAAATACAATCACAAAACGACTTTGTGATGGTAATGTAGAAAATGATAGAGCTAACTGGGTATGAATGTTTTGGAAATGCACTGTAGCTTTGTTGCTGTTTTCTCTTTTTTCTGTTTGCTTTTTACTGCATTGTTTTTAAAAGATTGTGCAGAGAAAATGATGGAAACAATACCAGGATCTATTTCTACATCAATGCAGAAATACATTGGGAGTATTGGGAGCACATCACTCAAAATTGGGAGTGATGAGTTCTTCCCCAAGATGTACTGTAGAAACTGAGTGAGTGAGACATCTTGGATGGTTCCGTTTCAACATTTTTCAGGTTTTAGAAAACACTGGATGCACAGTTTGAGCAAGACAGGCTGAGTGTCTGAGCTGAACTGCTGTGTGAGAGCTCAAATCAGGGCTGTCATTCGTGATGAGGAGCAAGCAGACAAGAAGTACGAGATAAAAAGTAGCTGAGCTTTTGTTGTTTTACACATACCCTGGTGCTTTGTCCTCGCAGCATGTGTTGATTATAAGACTTGTCTGTCAGAGTTTGATGGTTCTTCTCGCGTGGTAGCAAGAGGAATACTTGTGGCCATACAGAGAAAACTACCGATGAGGAACATACACAGTGTCCCATTTAAGCTACTAACAGCATATGTTCTGAGATCCTTGAATTTGTGGAACAATTAAGTAAAGTTAGTAGTGATGACGCCAAAAACAACACAGTGACTACTCTGTATCTTCAGAGTAGTCACTGTGTTGTTTTGAAGTCTTTAAACATGGCCTCAAACTCCTAAGTTTCCATCTCTGTTAAGCAGTCTGGGTCCAAATGATCTGTTTAAGGAACTTGAACAAAACCTACGCCAGGATGCATGCTCTTGCTTTGAAATAAGGAAATGCACATTAATGTCACATCACTCCTCCTGAATCCACGATTCATTGCAGGTCAGAGTTACATTGACCAGCGTCAACTGAGTGTAGCGTTAGTGACGATAATAACTGAGGATAATAAGTCATCTTTTCAAGGAACAAAAAGCATTAGAACATATTTCAAGTTGCATCTTAAAGAAATTGAATGGCAATATTTCTACACAATTAATGAAGAATATTTGTTATTCATTGCTGGATTTCAAATCAAGATTAGAAGAGGTGCAACAAAGCAATGTGGTACTTTTTTTTTTTTTAATCGAGATTGAATCAACTTTTGAATAAACATTGAGTGATTTCATTTTTTCCCCATTACTTAATCCAAAAAAATTACAATAACTTCATTTGAAATATGTTTAAAAAGCAAAAGTGTAATAATAGTCAGAATATCCAATAAGTTAATGTGTGATTGAGAGTTGTAAATCCATGACGTGGTTTTGTTAGTGGTGCTGAGGTCCCTCAAGGTCCCTCAAGGTCCCTCAAGGTCCCTCAAGGTGTTCCAAACGTCCCCAAAAATCTAGGGCCGACTCAAAATGAAGTTAGGGTTTTGCTGTGATACTGGATTCTGTCTGCCAGAGCTTACAGTTTTCTAGACACACAAATATCACACACACATGAGTCATTGGATCAAAAGGAAGAATTCACAGCTAAATAAACGTAGGCCACAAGCCAGGCCAACCCACTTTACTGGCAGTCAGACATGCACATGATATCACTAACCCACATATGAGCACGCATATATTTTACATGAACTTGACAAATATAATAGTACACGTAAGCTTATGTGGCTTTCACTTATGCTCAAATGTCACAGTAAGAAATAGTTTTATTACTCTCTCAAGCTTTCTGATCCCAGATGATAAATGTAATCAATGTACTGCTGATCTTATTAGCATTTCTTTGAGTTGCTTTTTCTCCCGTTCCTATCAGGTGTGATGGAAAACTTTATTTTCTCTGTTTATTTATAGAGTAATAATAATTTCATAATGTGTAGGAATTGGTGAAAAAAGCCATATATTGTTAACTAAAGTAACAAACAACAAATACCATAATGGTGACTATTATTTAATTCCTCCCACCTCCATCAGTGGAAAGAAGCAAGGAGCACCTTTTATCTTGATGGGTATAACATATCTTCACGGTCTTTCATTTTTGCTTCAGCCAACTTATAACTTAAATGCCGGCCATTTATTTAACAGGATTAGGAGATAAGACTGCTTTCAACTTGACCAGGCCACCGTCGCCACATTGAAATCCTCCCTTGTCTCACAGCCGGAGGCAAAAACTCGTGCTAACTGCTAATACGGACATCCACACAAAGAAGCGATGGGATCATCTCTGCAGAGAGAGATGATCCCAGCCACTGGGCCTCTAGCCTGGATGATTTATCTCCTTCTCAGCCTGTTGCTCAGGGAATGTGGAGATAGGAGCATGTGGCCAGCACAGTCCATCGCAACATCAAAGCATTGATGTTGATCTCAAACTGGGTCTGATTAGAAAATCAAACACAAGGGAATGGAGCATTTTTCACACATACAACAATTCATTCAAGTTTTTTTTTTCTTGCATTACATGAATAGACTGATAAAATCATTTTTGTGGTGTTTCTTCATCCATTTAAGTTTTTCTTGCTGGCCTGATGACGGTTTTCATATCAAACTGATCTGGACATGGTAAAATTGTTGGAGGGTCATACAATGTTCTTTCTATCCCAGATTTGTTAATTCAACTTGTAAACCAAAGCTCGGTTTTGTTCATAAAATCCAGCCTTAGTTTGTCTTTAGGTAATGATCACAATAACATTTTGGAGATGCATACATGACAGATATATCCTAATGGACCAAGATTGAATTTCATCTGAGAATCTCTGGTAAGTAAAGCTGTTTTTCTTTTCTTTTTTTTTTTTTTGTTAGTTTGTTTTTCTGTTTTCACTGCAATTACCGGGGAGTTGTTGCCTGTATTGTTGAACCAGCTTATTTTCATGTATTTCTCAACCCATTGTATTTTGTTAAATTACTGTGAAAGGCTTGTTTTCAGTTTATAATTGATGGTAATTAGTGAGGATTTGTAGCTTTCAATTTGGTTTCCTACGCAGTTAAAACTGATCCATGTGTTTATGTAACTTTTACAATATGTCACATTAAAAAAAATACATATGTATATTTGTTCCCTTAGAGAGTCATTCAGTTTTGTTTCTGTCATCTGTTAATATGTTAGGTCATCATTCATTTTTAGATCAGAGAAAAATAACCAGATTAAATACAGAAGGCATTTTTTATATATATAAACAATTTCATTTAAAGGAGAAAAGCTTTTCAACCTACCTGGTTCTATGTCAAAAAATAATCACTTCCTAAGCTTGATAATGTTAACTTCCTAAGCTGCATGTTGTTTAGCAGCAACATCTATCAAGTGTAATCTACATTACTTGTATGTGTTCTCCTCTCTATTAGACAGATCTATGCTGCTGCCTCTGAGAGTGATAACGACAATAACTAAATCCAGCTTGTGCTAAATGTCTTGGATCCAGGAATATCTTGGCAATGTCAATCAACTTGTGTATGTGCTGCTCACCTCTCTGGTGCTTGTCATCATTCAAGCTTAAGATTGCTGGTGCCCAGCTGTGCTAATTGTGGGCAAACAATCTAACCTTATGAGAAAATTGTTAATTTCTCACATTTCACAGCAAGCTCTGGGAAGGCTGCATCACAGCAAACAAGGAGAAGACATGTAAGGTGTGCTTGTTCAAATTTTAAGGCCAAGTCCATGTTTTTTTTTTCCCCCAAAACTCCCAAATGTAGCTATTAATCAGCATCTCTCACAACCAAAATTACAGCACCAGCCTCATGAGCCGTACATAGTTTTTGGAGTAGACTCATGGTTGACCTACTGACCACCATTAAATTCTCACCATTTAATGGTGTTTTTGGAGTATTATCAAAATACTCCAAAAACACATCTCCATAATACATTCACAAACAATTCTGTGATTATTATTTTTTTTATGTTTTAAACTGGACTGATGGTGCTAATTAAGCTAGCTCACCTGAATAGCTCAAAGTAAAGACAAAAACACTCAGCCTCTTCTGCACCCTGTGTGCCATCAAGAGGTTTAGGAACAGATTCCTAACAGTGAGAGGCGGATGTTGCCACTATTTAGTCATTTGCCATGTTGCTTTTATGGAACAGAAATGCTGTCATTGTGCTTATAATCATCAGAAAGCATGCTGGAACATCTTGATGAGGTCAAAGACCTTTAATATGCATCATACATTTAATGGCAGGAGACTGTTGCCGCTTTCTTTGATAGGTTGATTTTTTTTTTCTTATTACAATGCAGTTCTCTGTTTTTCCATGTGAGGGTGTGACAGAGGACCCAAACGTATGGCAGAAAAGAACAAGATGCTCCATCCCTGACATTATAAAAGATCAAAGAGCTCTAAAAGGTCGCCGTTGCCATATTCTCATTCTCTGCAGTATTGACACTTGGTATTTCTCTGATCTTTTGCTCTAATTAAAAAAAGACAGAAAAACAGTTGCCAAGGCTGCAACTCAAGAGTGTTTGTGAGTTGTGAGAGGGTTGCTGTCTATGTTGTACAGTGTCTGTTGTGTGTTTGCGCTTCCTTCAATATCGACGTACCCCCACTTGGGAATTGTTGTACTCTTATGGACTCTGACAAGAATCTTTTCTGCTTTCCTTATAATGCCTTGCCAAAGTTTATGCTAGGAAGTCAAAGGGTTTTTGCCAAAAATAAGTAATGTTAATGAACAACAGTAAAGAAATCTGTGCGACACATTGGTAGAAAGCAGCTTTCTCTAATTTCAGATTTCGTCAACAAATCTACGAGGAACAAAAGGTGACTGCCTTGTGTGCTGCTGGTGAAAAACTCCTTGACTCTATTATCCACTGTCCTTTCATAGTGGAAACGTTAATGTAAAACATCATTTTTCAACTTCAGTTTTACTAAAGAGTGCACCAGTGAGCAATCAAAAGCGTTCAAATGCTCTTGATTGGTCTTGATCGTTGATCAACAGGACAAATATTGAAAATGTACAATTTGTTCCCAGTTCATTAAATGTATGCAAACAGAACATTCCCAGGATTTTTGGAACAGCATGTTCTTTGATGCACTTTAAGTGAAATCAATACTGTGGATTCAGAAGTATTGGAAGAGCTTCACTTTCCGCATTTTATATTTTAAAGAGTTGCTTTAAATTGTATTAAATTAATTATAAAAGATGTTTCCCCAAAATTCAACACATAACTACTTCGTTATGACAATGTGGGAAATTATAAGTGTAATCTTTTTTTCATTGAACATGGGCATGCAGTTGTATACCAAATACAACTGCATGATCGTTTATCATTTATTGTGATACATTTATTATCGTGATATGATTTTGAATTATTGTCATCATGATAAATTCTGATTAATGATGTTAAAAAACTCCAAAACTGTCCGTATTATTGGGATTGTTAATTTTACTGTTTTTCTATTCAATGAGTGTATCAATAAATATCAATACAATCGACAAGCTGATCCAGTTACTGTGAGCAGTTTATTAATACAGATCACACTTATTTATGTGACTGATGTCCCGAAACAGCAGAAAAATGGGTGTTTTTCAAGAGCAGTATTTGTGTTTGTGTGGACTGCTGTGTTAAACAGTGGTATAGCATCACCTTTAACAACACAACAGTACCACAAAATATCATGATAAAACTCTATGTTGCCCACTGCTTGTCCTGAGTATGTTTATGACCTAGAATATCGACAGCTGTAGACCACGTGTTAAAATTAAATCCTAAAAAAAAAAGTGTAAATCCATGTTTTCACCACAGAGTTTGCTTAAACTACGACAGAGTATAAATGAAGGAAATTACAGGTCAACTCAAGAACTCATACTTGTTTTTGTTTCCCCCTAAAGTCTGTCAGTTAATTATCTTCCTCAAGTATTAATCTTAACATCTGTATGCATAACTCTTGAAATTAGGCTTCAGCCGTTTAAAATGTAAAAAACAATTCAGCTGTTGGACCCATGACTAATAGACTCCCAGATCCCACTGATAAAACCAGAGTTCAAATTCAGTTTAGCGTGTACTTCTACTGAAACGAAAAAAGAAAAGAAAAAAAAAAAAACGATCAGTGTGGATCAGGTAAACCTTGTAATCTCACTAGAGCCCCAACAAAATCTGTCTTTAATTCTGCAGGAATAGCTTTAATTCAGGACAACCTCTTCATTACTGCATCTGCAGATTGCCAGAGATGCCTCACAGATAATCAGAACCTCCCGGCTTCTTTAGACCAAGTGAAGAAGCAGCAGAAGGTAATGAAGACATAAAAGCTTAAACGTAGAGCCAGTCTAAACATGAAGAAATGAACAGGCTTGTAAGCGCTTCAGTATTAATAAGTTCCATAGTCATAAATCAGGCAGACAAACTAAACTTGTTTCTCAACTTACACGATCTTGCTTTGTCCTTGTAGAGATGACTGCCACAACTGGATCCCAAACAATAACACAACGAATAAAGTGACAACATTTAAATAAAGTTTTAGTGTTCTGTTAGGTTATGACCTCCCTAACAACATAAAAACAAGTACATCTGCCTTAATGTACATCTTTAGACAAACGTCTTCAATTTCTTGTGCCATATGAGCAGTTGGCAAATTGGAGCAAAAGCAAAAATCCAAAAAGTCAACACACACGGGTCAGTGTGCAGTGAAACATCTGCTTTCTATACACACCATTAGCACATACTGTCGACAGCTGTACAATCACCATCTTCACTGCTTTTTTTCTTGTTTTAATCCAAATGCATCCAGCAAAGAGAAAACCTTTCCAGAGGTCAAGCCTTCAGCTACTGAACCCAAAGCCCATCCTCAACCCCCATTGGCAGACGGTTACATCACTTTACCCATGAATCAACGTGCATAAATAACTCATGATCAGACCTTCTTCCGCTTTCACTATTCAGTCTGAACATTTTAACCATGAAATCAGTGTTGTGGCTCATTGGTAAAGTCTGAGTTAATTAACCTTATGTAGAAAACTCATTTCAAGATGTTCTACAGCAGAAGAAAACAAACAAACAAAAAAAATGTCACCACCTTGTTAAAATGTTGAACATCTGAAATTAATACTTGTGCTTTAATATACATTTTATGTTTGAAGCATTAACTTGTCCTCAGAATCTCTTTTGCTTCTATTATAGATAATGCTGCCTATTTAGATATTCATCATGGGATTAGTACTTTGGAAAATATCATTTTATAGCCCACATTTCAATATTGTCAGCTTCGCCTCAACAAAGATGTTGAAAATGAGGGTCAATTGGCCTGTTTGATGTGGTCCAAATAGCCTTTATAATTTAGACATAAGTAGCCTTCATGATTAAAATGATGTGGCCTGTACAAGAAAACCAAGATTTTAAAGAATGCGTGTGAAATTAACATGAAAACCATCCTGGACATAAAGCGACGCAAGACATCAGTTTCACTAAACTGCATCAAATAGCTTTCAGCATCAAACAGTCTAAGCATGAGTGACTTATTTTGGTTGTTACAATCAGTTGTGTGTAACTCCAGAGGAATGCAGGAAGTGGAAATAATTAAAGTTTTTATTTTTATTTTATTTAATTAAAAAAAAAAAAAAAACTGAAATGATGGGGAATACAAAAAGCAAAATCCAAAGCTTTGGATAAAGTGTGGGAAATAGTAAACCTGATACACTGGAGTGTTAAACAAAAAAAGATGGTTGTTTGAGGTACATCAAAGAAAACTGTATTTTAAGCACAATTTACAATACAAAAACTTACTGAGTTTATAATCAGTAAGCACAAATAACCACAAAGTTAAACAGCAAAGTAACACTGGGTTAGTCCACCTATCTTGTTAATGAGTAGCAACAACTAAGAAGATATTTTTAATAACTTCCCCAGTTTTATTGTGTCATCTCCTCCCAATAGCAACATTTTTCCATTTCATTGTAGATTGCAATGCCTCCTTCACCACTAAACATCGAGTTCAAAATGTTCATTTACATATAACTTACAAAGGTTTGGATCTACTAAAGTAAAATAGTGATACTTTTAGAAACTAAGAAAAATACTACCTTATGTTTTTAAAAGTTATTTTATGTTGTCTCATGTAGAATTGAGATTTTGTGTACCAGTACTCTGATTTATGTTTAGTGTGTAAGACCTTTTTTAGTGGATGATTTAAACAATAGAGCAACTATGCATATTGGTTGGTGTAAATGGATACTACCCTAAATTTGACAAACACACTTTAAATCAGGTAATTGACCATCAAGCCAGGAAATCACTATTTGTACTAATCAGGCGCAGTTTATGTAAGACTAATTTAGCGAGAATTATCAGACAAAGTAAATCAAACTGAGGAAATAAATTACCCTCACATTTTGCTTTGAGGCCTGTGTTGGGGTTTTGTCATGTGAAATGCCAAATCTGGGTAACAAAAACTACTGAATCAGATCTGAATAAGCATCAATTAGAATATTAGCCATGCTGTTAGGCAGTAAAAAAACAGATTTTGAAAAGTTAGAATCTGAAAGGTTTGTGCTAGAGACTAGAGAATTATTTGTCTATACTTTGTTTCACAATAGTCCAATATCAGTCAGATAACTGGTAGAGGAACTATGAAAAGAATCAGTCAGTCATTTTAACTAGGTGAACTGATGTCTTCACTTTGAGAGGGTTCTTCCAACTCGTGGATCTGCTTTGATGAAACTCCTTACATTGTGTCTCTGACTGTGTGTTTAAGGTCTTTGTGATGCTAAAAGACGAACTTTCATCTCAGTTGCAAGTACTTTACAAACTCAGAAGTTTTCTTCCAGAACTGTCCTGTATTTAGCTCCATCCATCTTCCCATTCACTATGACCAGGTTCCCTGTCTCTGCTGAAGAAAAGCATTCTCTACCCTTAGATTTCATTGGTGTCATCTGGGTGCTGAACAGTATTAGCTTGATATTACACTCAGCTTTTTGGCATTTATCCAGAGCACCTACTATCACATGTTTGCTGTGTTCCTTGCATGTCTTGTTGCAAATTACAAATGAGTTTGTTATGAGTTTATTTTAACAATAAATACTCAGGTTACATCACACCAGTAAACTCAGCTTAGCTGGCATCTTAAGGCAATTGATTGCCCATTAATTAATTTAGGGGTATCAAATTAAAGAAGGCTCAATTTAAATGCATACTAAATTAAGAATATACATATATTTAATAGCCATATTGTACCCCCATCACATGCATGGATATTGCCACTCTTCACATGCAGTAATTCTCATCACCACTAGACGCTGCATGTTCTATTAATACAAAAGTAAACAAAATTTGTTGCTCTCCACATTAACCTTCACGATCAGATTGTGTACTAAAACACTGCAGGGTTTAAATTTTTTAAGTTTGTAGGGTTAATGCACCACAAATCGTGAAAGCGCATTCGCACCTGTGTATTTTGTGAATATTTCTCGTTTCTCTCTCTTAATCCCTCTTTTTCTTTTACATAAACACGCACACGCACGCACACAGAGTGTAAATAAATTCCTCCCCTCAGTGTTGGCCGTTCATTAATGTATTCTGCTGCACACCTTCAGTGTTTACCAGGTTCCAGGTGTGTGGCATTCCCTTTAAAATCAAGACGGAAAAAGGAGGAGGGGAGAAGCGGTGGGTTCTTTCAGCAACAGGAAAACCACATAGAAATGTCTGTGTCAGACAGCTGAAGCTCTTTGTTACAGCGTAAAGAAATTGGTGCTGAAAAATATTCATTAAAATTCAAACACACTCCAAATATGACACAAGCAGACAGTTTAGTAGGATATTTGCCCAACATGTGGTTACAGGGACATAGAAAGTGAACTAGATATTTTTCAGTATTTAGTGATGTCTCATCTTATTAAAATGTATTTAGTGGGTTGTTGGAGATTATAAATGTATATGCCTGCAATTAATTTATGATGTGAGACCAGTGGTTAATTAATCTGTTAATTCAAGATAACCTAGCTCTTTTTATCTCATTGTGACGTGTTTTGTTTTGTGTACAGAAATAAGTGCCTCTTTTGTGACGACCTATTAAAAGCTGTTTTAATATTTCACTTACCATTGATGTCTCAACATTTATGCACAAGCTATCCCACACAAACTAATTTGAAGTTTAGCTCACAGAAAAAAAGAAAAATAATTTATACTCAGGCTGAATTTAAAGTCCAGTTACATTAAAAATATCAGAACTGCTTGTATTTTTCTTTACAAACTCAAACATGAACTTTGGGGCTGTGCATGGTGTAGAGGTGGAAAAGGTGCCCCATACAGGCAGCAGTCTGGGGTCCGATTCCCAACCCTGATACCTTTGCTGTATGTATTTCTTCCTTTGCGCATTTCCTGTCTGGTGACTAAAGGGGACTAGCACCAGAAATTTATTTGACCATTTATTGCATAAGCTGAAAAATATGTCATGATTCAGACTTCCTGTGAATCACTGGACTAATATGTAGTTGTATAACAGCTGTTCTTCACATCTGCATGACACGTACTTCACCAAAGTGAAAAGTTAATAGCAGGAGGAGGAGAACAATGAGCTGAGAATTTCAACAGCCTCCTATAGGAAGGCACCAAAACATCAATCTTGAAATACTACAGTCTCATTACAAAAATTTTGTGCATTCTCCAAACAGTCAGGGGCCACTCATTCTCGATTATGTGTAATGAAAGATACATGGTGTTATTAATGAACCCAAAATAGCTCCCTAAGACCATCCAGCGAACAGGAATAATTTTAATGCCATGTTCTAATCCAGATTATTATTTTACAGTTGTTCTCTGTTAGTCCAAGATCCACAAACTATAAACTAGCCTCTTTAACTTAAAACTTAAAATAAAACTTTAATAATCCTCAAAAACTGACTCTGAAGCATGTTTTAGACAGCATAGTATTGTGTCCTGTTTTAAAATCACATGAAAAACAACAAATTCAGAGCATGAATCCCTCTCAGCATCTAAAGTATTGTTTTGGGAAAACATGGCCAGCATTTATTGAGGCTGTAATCCTTATGCAGAAATGGTCTTGCTTTCTTTTTATGCTTCACATACACAGATATATATATATATATATATATATATA
>CAEFZY010059662.1:0-18252 GCA_903066815.1 Brachyrhaphis roseni | reverse complement strand
CCCCAAAGGTAGTAGAGAATGATCGAGCTAAGATCCTGTGGGACTTCCAGATCCAGACAGACAAAATGGTAAGGGCGAACCAACCAGACACTGTCGTGGTGGATAAACAACAGAGGAAAGCCGTTGTGGTGGATGTAGCAATACCAAGTGACTGCAACATCAGGAAAAAAAGAGTATGAGAAACTAGAGAAACCCTCGGGGCTGTCTGCCATCGACAGACATCTGTCTCAGCCTGCTGTCAATGGATGCTCGGCGCTAATGGGACTTTTAAAACCACTATCACTCTGTAAGCTGCTGACTGTTCTATCTAATCTGCTCCATCCTCACTTTCGTTTGATTCTCTGAGCTGATTTGACAAATAGTGTAAAATCAAATCAGCAGATAAATGTTGTTTCTGATAAGACTACCTCAGATTAATATGTTTTTTTTAGAACCTGAAGTTCTCTAGCCCACAGATCCTTAGATATGAGAGCTACCTCTGATTTAGGCCTTCGGTTTCTTGACGAGGAGTTTGCTGCACCTTGAATTTTCTTCTGCAGGTATTATGTTTGAGACTGACATGACATATTCAGATTTGTTGTTGCTGAATTAAAGGGACAGTATGATGTAAAATTGACTTTTTTTGAGTGTTGCATCATGTTATAATGTTATTCCCTTATCAAAAACATACCTGAAGTGTTCCCTTGATTCTTTCATGCATGTTTGAGAAATTCTCTTATCTCCTGTGGCAATCATTGAACTGTGTAAAACACCTGGATGGACCCAGCACCGCCTTCAAGGCACAGCTCAAGCTACTGAGATTCCACCTCACAGAGCGGCCCTTCCCCTTTCACCTCCTTCAGACTAGTCAATAGCAATTAGCAAACAGCTGGTTGTAAGGCAATGACTGAAAAATGTATCACAATATTAGCATTTCATATTCTTCAATATCAATAATTATTGATAAAATATCTAAAACACTGTCAAAGTAGTGACATTACCTTTCCTCTTTTATCCACAGTTGTCATTCCATGATGTTTTTATTTTTAAGCAGTCATGAAGCATGATGGCAAAACCTTAAACTCCTGCTATGCAAGTTACTCAACAGGTTGTTTCTAAGTAACCAAAGAATGAGTAAGTTAGTTTACCAGGGGTCAAGTTAATGGATTATTTTCTGTGTTTGCCTTTTTTTTTTAAACTATGGAAAAATCTGAAGCCTGTTTGTCATTTTGACATTTTTGAACTACATGGTGCAGACGTGCAGACATTTTCAACTTTACGCCTGGAGTATATTGTAAGGACCACTACATCAATCAATAAAACAAATCCCTTCTCAATATCATCTCTGACCTGGACACTGAATTTAATGCATCTCGCTGAGTGGTATCTGACAGTGTGTGGACAGGCACTTTGGAGTGCATTTGCTTCAGTAGTGCATTCAAAACTTTGCCTGAAGTGGCACTTTTAACAAGCCCACAATAGACACAAAACAGAGAAAACTAAAGATAATACTATGTTGTGTTAGCCACCAGGCTTTACTTGCCCCCTCGCCTGGCTAAGTGTTGCTTGTTTTTATAATAAAAAAAAAATGCTTAAAATATTTTTGTACATCAGTAACCCCAAACTGCAAGCGTCTGTGCCCCAAATAAAACCCATGGTCGTGCTTTTAGAGGTGCATGCAGTGGAGTGAGAATGATGCGTCTTTTTGAACAAAGGATTCGTTTACATCTCACACCCAGACAATGCTAAAGTTTACATAAGCTTTAAACTTTATCAGTTTGTCACCAAACGGTTTGAAGGGTGAGCATAATGTTTGTTTGTGTTTGTGTGTTTCAGATCTGTCTAAGAACCGCCTGTGTGAGCTTCCAGAGGAGCTGTGTCAGTTCATCTCTCTGGAGACGCTGAGTCTGTACCACAATGGAATGCGTTTATTGTCCCCCAGCCTGGCCAACCTCCAGGCCCTTACCTACCTCAATCTCAGGTAACTCAACACCTACACATCACATCAGGAGCCACATGTTCTCCTGATATGGTGTAGCCTGTGTGTAATTAGGTGGCGCATTGTTCAGTATGTGACTGAACCCATGCCAACAGGGTGGGCAGTTCTGGGCAGAAAAGCTGTGTTTCAGTTAGAGTTTTTAGTGCCGATATGATATGACATGGTTGTAGTTTTTGCAATATTAACTTGACGTGGTCTGAAGCAATCATTTATTTAGAATGACACTGGGCAGTAATTACAAATTACAAAGGTTCCTAATTACAAATTACGTGCATGAACAGTAACACAAAAGGAGTGCTACCGTTCACACACTGTTAGCACTCCTGACAGCAGGAAGCTGTTCGTTCAAACATGAAGCTGTTCGTTCAAACATCACAACTAATAAAACAAGTGGAACTATTCACAAAGCTGGCCAATAACAAAATATAAGGATCTGAAACAGAACACTCGTTTTTGAGCATTTCTGACAGACAAACTAGCAGAAAACCAGCTGATCAACAAATTATAAATGAAAATTTATCCTGTTCATACTGTCATTTCACCTGAGAGTCTGATTTTAGATGCATCTCAACTGGCACCTTTTTAAAACCCTCTCCCCAAAACCAATTTGGGTTTTGGGGAGAGGGTATGTGCAATATGTGTAATATTTACCAGATAAATATTACACATATTTATGAATATTGTGAAATCTTACAGTATGAGAATTGCTGGCAAGAATATCCTCATCCTCCAGAAATGTAAAAAAAAAAAAATAATTAAGCTTTATTCAATGACTGTCAATTTATTTAAACTTAAAACTCCTACCAGGACGTCTGCCTTGCTTTAAGATCTGAATGCCTAGCAGTATCTATAACATCATCTAAATAAACCAGAATTATGCTTTGCATCTGTATCTGTAAATAGAATTCTTTATTCAAATCACAAATATTAGTTTGAATATATATATATATATATATATATTTTTTTTTTTTTTTTTTTTACGTTAATGTGAACATAATTTACATAAGTTTCCATTTTGTCATTCCTTAAAGTGTTCTCTATTAACATCAGCTTTGGCTGCTCATACTGAACAATATTATTATAGGTCTTTTCGTTGTTTGAACTTGCACATTTTTGTTTTGATTGCTAAACAGTGAACTATGTAGTCTATACTGTAAAAGACTACTTCACAGTAAGGCATTAGGGCAATAAAGAAGCCTAAAATATTTTTCAAGATTCTGGGATTTTGGCAGTTTGATTACTTTTCTAGTGTCTCTTTGCTGAGTCATTATTAGGCTATCACTAGGAAAATTAAGGGAAAAAAACGGCACTAGGAATGTTTCAATTCTAGATAACAAATAGTCAAATTAGGCTATCTCAACTACATGTAAAAAAAGAAAATACTTTTCAAGGCCTAAATTCATTCTTCACCTCATTGTTTGTGATAAGTCTGTTCTCAGACTAGACAACACCACGAACAATCGTTAGTCTGAGACAAACTGCTGTTCTATGGTAAGAGAGCGTGTTGGATTAACACGGAAAACTGCAAAGACAGCTATATTTTCATGTAATCACACTAACTTTTGGAGTGGAAAGTTGTTGGTGGCGGGAGGGATTTGGGTTAGAATTTATGTGCTCAGTTCCAGTTGATTCCCAGTGTATCCTGCTTACATGTAGCACTTAGTCTCATTCACAAGAACTGATTTCTGATAGAGCTTCATCTGGAACTTCAAGGTTTTCTCTCAGTTACAAACAGTTAAAATGTCTTTGTTGCAATCATACACTCAACTGTAGCTATGAAAACAGCTTTACTCCTATAGTCCATCCCTTCTGTAAACTAAAGCGTTTACACGATTGCATCTGTTTTCTTAAATCATGGAGCACTGCAACATATGCATGATAGTATTCTCACAACTTGGGCCCAAAAAAGAGGTCTGATTTAGTCATTTACCGTATTTTTTAAACTATAAGCCGCTACTTTTTTCCCACGCTTTGAACCATGCGGCCTGTAGCCTTGTGTGACTTTTCTGTGCATTTTTCTTCAACCGCCATGGGGCTACTCTGTCCTAGGGGATAAAATTCAATCAGGATTAAATTCAAATCATTTCAGTTTATGCTTGTGCAATACAGTTATTACTGTTTCTATCTAAATGTATAATAAAACAGTCAAATTCTGTCAATGTTAAAATTGCCATTTGGTCAAACCTTTTCAATTAAAGGAAACCTAGCCAGTAACATAAAGTTAGTGCTTTATGATACTGGCTTGTGACAGGAACTGCTGTCACATGCTCCTCAGCAAGCATGTGACAACAGTAGAAAGGAAGAACAATTTTTTCATGGCTGGCTAGGGTTAAGAGAATTAAGAGGTCTAAGGGTAAAATAATAGAAGCATTCGCTCAGGACTGCTTCTTGAGAAAGAAAAATAAAGTTTAAACTTCTTTTAAGCAAACTTCAAGCTGCTCTTAAAGATGTATAAACGACAGTTCACATTGATTGGCAGACTATGGTTGTGGTCCATTTACCTAAAAAGAGGGACAACAGGATATGTTCCAACTACATGGGGTCACACTCCTAAGCCTTCCTGGTAAGGTCTGTTCAGGGTTTCTGAAGAGGAGGATCCACTATACAGCTCAGCCTCAGATTCAGAAGGATCAGTGTGGTTTTTGTGCTGGTTGTAGAACACTGCAGCAGCTCTATACCCTCAGCGGGGTCAGGGGATGCATAGGAGTTTGCTCAAGCTTTACCTGCTTTTTTTTACATGTAATGTTGGTTGCAAATCAGACTTGTTTTCGGGGAGAGTTGGACTCCGCCAAGGATGCCCTTTGTCACCGATTCCGTTCTTAATGTTTGTGGACAGAATTTCCAGGCACAGGCAAGATGTTGAGGGGATCCGTTTTGGTGTCCTCTTCTTCATCCAGATAATGTAATTCTTTCAGTTTCATCAGACCATGATCTCTAGCTTTCACAGAAGCCTTTTGGCCAAGCTTTGGATTTACCAGAGCTTGGCCAAAAGCTCAACTATGATCATGAGGTTTGGGTAGTGACTGGCTACAAGCAGCTGAAATGAGTTTCCTTTGCAGGGTGTCTGGGCTCTCCCTTAGAGATAGGGTAAAAAGCTCAGTCATTTGGAAAAGGCTCAGAGTAGAGCCACTGCTCCTTCACGTCGAGAGGGTCCAGTTGAGGTGGCTCGGGCATCTAGTTAGGATGCCTCCTGATAACGTGCCTCCTAGCACATCCCATCGGGAGAAGACCCAGAACATGCTTGATGGACAATGTCTCTCTGCTTGCCTGGGAACGCCTTGGGGTTCCTCCGAAGGAGCTGGGAGAGGGAAGTCTTTGCCTCCTTACTTAGACTGCTACCTCCGTGACCCCAGATAAGTGGAAGAAAATGGATGGTTGAAGATAAAAATCTCCTAATGTTATGGGTCAGTTTGATAAGCAGTCATTTAAGTACCTAGTAATTATGCTGTGCTTATAAGACACAGTCTATAGAGTGAAGTAGCATAAATAACCTGTATGATCTCATCCCATATTACAACAGAAAATTGTAAACGTCATCAGTTAGTTTAGGCAAAATGGTTATTTAGATGTGAAGGTAAATTAGACTTCAAAGAGACTTCATCAGTTACTATTTCAAAAAGCAAATTTCATCTTAAATATTCTTTTGACATGTTTCCAATTTGAGACTTTTGCATTTTGCTTTCTAGAATAACAAAAAACATAATTATTTTCTAAAAAAATTACCTTAGAATTAAATTTATTCATAGTGCTTATAAATTATTATTATTTGGTACAACTTCAGTAAGTCTTCTCATTCCTCCACACTATCATTTTACTGTTGCTAGGATACTGGAAAACCCCTCCAGGTGCAGCACGAGTCAGAGCAAATGGACTGTATAACAGAAAATATCCAACTTCTAATAGAACTGCTGTTTAGTGTGAGCTCCTTGATAAAACTCCTGAAGCAGCTGAGATGTTATCACATATCAGTGTGTGTTTTTATTTAATCCTTTAGCCTCTAAATGTTTGAGTCATTAGACTTTGAAATCTAATCCCCACTCCAGGTGAGGATATCTTTTCAGTGACATCACTCGTCGTTCATGGGTGTGTTCATGTGTTTGTGTGTGTGCTTCTCTCCACAGTCGGAATCTCCTGTCCAGTTTGCCCCTGTCCATGTTCCAGCTCCCCCTACTGCGAGTGCTCATTATCAGCAACAACAAGCTGTCTTCACTGCCCTCCTCCATCTACTCGCTCACACACCTTCGACAGCTGGTACGACACATACATTTTGATCCCTCAGATTCTCTGCCACGACTCCTATTGCTTGAGTAAATGCGTGTGTGCAGATTGTATGATCTGGCTGTTATTCTTGACTTCAATGGCTTAATAAAGCCAAGTGTACAGTTGTAACTCAGTAAATTAGAATATCATTAAGTTGATTTATGTCTGTAATTAAGTGGAACAGTCAAACCTGTATAGATTCCTACATAGTGATGAAAAATCAAAGGTTCTGTCTCTCAGAAAACTTAAATTATATAAGACAAAGTGTTTTATTCCAGAAATGGTTGTCTATTGAACAGTGTGTTCATGTTCTGTAAAGCATCTACACTCAGTGCTGCATTGGGTTTCCTTTTGCTTGAATTACTGCATTAGTGCAGTACAGTATGACTGAGATCAGCTTCTGGTAAGCCCAGTGGTGGAGACGCTAGGGTGGTCCACTACCGGCCCACCGTGATTTTGTGTTAAGAGATGTTAAAATTTCTGGTCATCTTTTAACCACAATTTGAAAATATGACTAAGTAATTATTTGTTATTAGAAGACATTATTAACAATACTTAAACCCCTATCTTAATATAGGTAAACATGCAAAAAATATGTTTAAAATGTACATTTTTTTGCACTTCAGCTAAACTCTAACTAGGAAAGCCGCCAGTGGATCTTGGATCCAAGATTAGTTGAACATGTTGGCCTGAATATGTTATATATATATATATATGCCTAAATTTTTTGATTAACTAGTGGCGCTATGTATGTTAGGTCTGCAATCAGACCTAACATACATCATTTATCCAGAATGCATTACAGGGTCAACAACATGGTGACATTCATGTGACAGTATTTTATTAACATTTTTAAAAAACAAACATTACAGTATTTTTACTGTATTGTTTTTACATCTAAAACTATTTTTTCTCAAATAAAGTCTAATGTTACAACTAATCGTGGATCTGTTTAAAACAAGCTAATGATGGTCACATTTAAAAGTAAAGTACATTGAAAGAAATACCTAAAATTGACAATGATGAGTAAGAATATTTGTATGCTAAACTAAATATTCTTAGGTTAAAAAATTCTAATATTTATGGTATTAAGTCCTACAGTTTACTGTAGGACTTAATACCATAAATATGCTGTTGGAGGTGAAGCACTGTAAATGCTTCACCTCCAACAGCATTTACAGTACATGAAACCTCTTTGAGGGCTCATTTTGGAGACTATTTTGAGTGAAAGTTGGTGTGTTTTATCTGTGCCGAGATGCAGATATTTAGAGGTGTACAACCTGGCGCTGTGATAGCATGCCAGTGTATAGACAGTGCCTCAACTATAAACCTGCTAGGCTTTTTATACAGTGGGAGAAACCCTGGGATAAAATTCTTAAATATTATGATGATTAAGATATCATCTGCAATATGTGGCTATTTTCTTTTCCTATATTGCATTCAGGATGTCAGCTGTAATGAGCTGCAGAGTTTACCAGCAGAACTTGGTCAACTGGAGACTTTGAGGGACTTGAACTTGAGGAGGAACCAGCTTACCACTTTGCCTGAAGGTACAAACACACATGAACACCCACATATTCCTAATAATGGGCACTTTGAGTTTCACTTGAATATACCAGTGGCTGTAGAAGGTGATAAAGGTTTGCATCTGATCCACCTGCATCCTGTTTATAGTCTTTAGTTCCTCTCTTAGAGGGAAGACAGGAAGTGAGGAGTGATGGCCTGTTTCTTAGACATGGCGCTTTCTCCATAACTTGAATTGCAAGACAATGCCCTTTTTTTTTCATTTTAATTGCCTACAAATGAAGGACTTATTGATCTAGTTCAAGCTTAAAGGAGGTCTGATGGATCATGTGCAATTAAAACCTTGCAGAGATGAAAAGGAGATAGGTTTTTACAGTGAACTGAAACAACTTACATAGCTTACAGATCTATTTGGTAACTGAACTGATTCAAGTGGGACTACTAATTCACTAACTGAGTTTTATCAGGTTTTAGATATAGTGCCAAGGCGGAACCTGATAATAGCCTTGCATTTCAATTACTGGAGGAGATAGATGTATAAAGATTCTGAAACCACATCGCCTGCCGTCTGACTTTTTCCTTCTCTGAATCTCATCCAGAAATATCTGAACTTCCACTCGTTCGACTCGATGTGTCCTGCAACCGAATTTCCCGTGTTCCTCTGTGTTTCCGTCACCTCCGACATCTGCAGACCATCTCACTGGACAGCAATCCTTTGCAAATGCCACCAGCACAAATCTGCTCCAAAGGCAAATATCACATCTTCAAGTACTTGAACATGGAGGCCTGTAAGAGCCACGAGGAGGAGCTGGAGAAACACCTCAACATGAGGCCGACTGGATTTAAAAGCAGGTGAGGACTACCGAACAGAGTTTATGTATATTCTTATACATAAACTATAACTATGTAGGGCTATAAGTACAGTGCATTGGCTAAGTAGTCACACCTCTAGGACCTTTGCACGTTATATCCCAATACATAATGTCATTGTTTTTTCACATCTAGAAGCAGACATTTTTGTACATTTTTCTTTGCAGCATAGCTCAAGCTCAGGCTCAGTCAGCCAGACCAAAAACTTCCTAAAAAATTCTCTTCAGGAAAACTTTTAGTTTAAAGGGAATTTGCTTTGAACTAAACCATTCCATAGCAATGGCCTCTACTACTGGCTGCAGTAGAGGCTCTGCAGGTGAATCAGCCTCAAAATGGGTGAAGAAATGATTGAGCTCCTCTGCCAGTGAAGCATCCCCAGAGATTTCTGCAGTGTTGCTGGATCTGAAGTCGGTGATGTAGTTCTAATTTAAAAATCAAACTGTCCAGTCTCCTCTCCATCTTTTCATCCTGATGCAGCTCTAAGACTTGAAAGCAGTGAAGATGGACTGAAACCAAAAAACTCTTCTCTCCACTTAGTTTTGGCAACACATGCTAAAGCTGCAGTTGCTGCACACATGTTTTCAGTGGATACAGAGCTTGATGTAACTGCTCTACCTTTGCAAGAAGCCAGCTGCCTCTCGTGTTTCCAGCCTTCCACTAAGCTAGGCTAACCTCAAGAATTTCTCGGCCTAATAAACAGATCAATTGCTTTCTCTGCTTCCTTCCAACAAAGTGGTAAACAGTTAGTGAAATGGCTTATAAAACACAGATGTCAGACTAATGACAGTGAATTAAAAATCTGGCAAGAAATGTTGTCGAGTTTGACATCATGATCCAAAGAAATAAGTTATGGAATGTTTGTTAATGTAATGTGAAATAGAATAATTGTTAGTTAAGATGGTTACATAGGACGACAGATATTAAAAGAGTTAAAAAAGAATCAACAGAAGTAGAATTGATCCAATATTTAGTTAGATGAAACCCTTCTAGCTGTTTCCTGAACATTTCATGGAGCAGAAACTAGAAGTGTAGATGGAGCCAAGGAGAAGGAAGTCTGACTCTGATATGGAGAATGTGATATAGTATTCCACTTCTTAACACACTTTAGTCTTGTTATGTTGCATGCTTTTAATTGACCTTAATCTGTCATCTACATTTTCTCTTGCAGTCTGTCGGACCAGGAGCTATTCACTTGTCAGTTTGGCGGCCTGGACTCTGGTTTCAACAGCGTGGACAGCGGCAGCAAGCGATGGTCTGGCAATGAGGTACAACTATTATTTAGACATTATGTCTGAATTACTGTAAGCTTCTGTATATCATAAAATTACACAAAGTTTGACAGTATCATTTTATAGATGCTTTAATTAGACACAGTCATACAAAGTGAAAGAAAAAAAAAAGAACAATTATAAGATGTAAGTATATGACATCCAAAATTCTGTCATTCAGAAAGTATAACAACATGACATCGTGCGACAAGGCAATTGAGTTAAAGGAGCATTATGTTAAATTGACTTTTTTGACTTTGACTTTTTTGTTATAATGTTATTCCTTCATCAAAACCATACCTGGTGTGTTGCCTTGAGTCTTTTATGCATGTTTGAGAAATCCCTTAATTTCCATGGCAACCATTCAGCTGTACCAAACAACTGGGTGGACCTAGCTCCGCTTTGAGATGCAGCTCCTTCTCTAAGCTGCAGTTTTCAAGCTTCTGAGCTTCCATCTCACAGAACACATGTCCCTGCAACTCTCACACTCTGCTCCTTCAGACTAGCCTACAGCAGTAAGCAAATACCTTGTGCAACTGTTCATCTGGTGAGCTCATTGTAGGAGCTACTTCTCAGTGTAACGCTGGTAAAAATGTTGTTAAAGGGTTAACAGAGGAGCCATGTTGTGATCACTTCCTGGTGGCGGAGTTTCAGAAAGAGCTGGGGTTGTTAAAGAGAGACAGAGGCCCAATTTCAAGGCATTAAAAGAATTGCCTTGAAATTGGCAATTTTCAAGGCAAATATGACTTCAAAGAAAGTCAGATTTCTTTGAAGTCATATTTGATATATGTATGATTTTTATAAAAACTGAATGTAACGTAGCTACTTGATTGTGCTATAAAACGGCACTAAAGTAATGTTACTTTAACCTTAAGGGTTGTTTTACCAACTTCTCACCACTAAGGTCTGGCGCTGTACTGAAGTAATTTTAAACTATCCAAGAACCAGATTCATGATTTGCTACCATGACAACACCATTCCAAAATCCAGTTGTTCCTAAGCTGAAACAGTGATTCTGTGACATGCCTCGGTTTCTTATGTTCTCAGTCAGCAGATGACTTCTCCGAGCGTTCTCTTCAGATGGCGGAGGTCAACCAGAAGCAGAGACACCTCGAGGAGCAGTATGAAGAAGACGATGAGTCCCTGGAGGCCAACAATGGTGGGAAATCCTGGAACCTAAAGTGCTTGTGAAGCTGACTAAAGATGTGTTTTAGAAATATATTCATTTTATTTGCTCTTGTTCACATATATTTACATTGTGAAAAAATAGCTTTGGGAAGACCAGTCATTTCTCAAAACCTGTCTTGATGACATTTAGTAAAAGCACAAATGCATATGGACAAAGATAGACAATTGTATGTTTATCATATTTTCAGTTGGGTGTGAAACGGCCCATCACTGAAATCAAATGGAAAACAAGTTCAATAAGACAGCAAAGTTTTAGACTTTGTTTTTCTTCCTCCCAGTGAATGGAGCGGCTGAGCAGGTCAGCTTCATCAGCAGCAGTGTGACAGAGGAGATCCGGATAGACCCACCTACACCTCCCCTAGTTACCTCTCCTTTGGTACTGTCATACACACACTGATCAGTTACTACTGTTTTGCATGTTGGATTTGGCGAAGAATGGAAAAAAAAAATTAAATTATGGAAAAATATTTGTATTTCCTACCTTTATCTCCTATCCCACTGTCTAAATTTGTTGTTCTTCCTTGTTATCCTCCATTAAATCCCACCCTTTTTCATGTCTCTACTTTTTCCCTCGAATTCTTCCTTCCTTGTACTCCTATTTCTCTACCTGCTTTTGGCTTTTCTGTGTCTCCTCTGTCCATTCCATATTTGGAAACTTTTCTGTCATCATGTTTGATTAGTAGAGAGTCTCTTGTTTTTTAGGAGCAGGATTCATCTTCTCTATCCCAAAACCAGGACACAACATGCAGGTGAGTTTTTCTAAAACATTTCCAAATCTCTCCTAGTCCTTAGCAGTGTAGTGTTTTATATTTTAGTGCTCAGCAGCCAGTAAGTATCCAACATCAGCCAACTGATGAAGTCTTTACTGTAAAAGACTACTGGTGCATCAAGAAGTCAAAGTCATTCACTGCTTTTCTTAGGCTCACTCACAGTGGCTTTACATAGCAAGGAAGAATCAGTTGATGATATGCCCTCTCTGGGCTTTCTTAGCTTCATGTAGATTAATTCTTTGCGATTCTTTCTTTGCCTTTCTGGGATTTCTGGAACAGCAAGATTTAAATACAAGTTAATATTTAATAGTGAAGCCTAAAGAAGTCCTACATTGTAATCCAGTGTTTTAAGCATTATAACTGTCACTTTACTTACTGGTTCAAAGGTTCCTGAATTAGCTTTTAATAAGACACTGTCTTCTATTCTGCAGTGTATAATATTTACCATTCCCACATTTCAATCTTGGCTGCTAACAGAGCCCAGTGTCAGCATATTGACTTACCCTGAGCAGACTGGAGATGGTGAGGCATGCAGAAATACAGTGGCCTACAGAGGCACTGAGCAGAACTGTGTAGTCTGCTTTTAGTTTGTGGTTTTGGAGCTTTGACATGAGAAGATCTTAATATTTCTGTCCAGCCTTCCTGCTGTGAGTGGTTACTTGTCATTTTTAGGAGGCTGTATGAAGGAGCAGTCACTGTAAAGTTGGACTTTGCAACATATGGAGTTGACATTTTGAACCATCTGTAATTGTAAGCAGCAGTCTCTGAATGCATCCCCAAAGGGAAAGTAGGCCTTTACTTTGACTAGTCATTTCCAGAAACAGCATATCCCAGAAAAGGGAGGCTGACGACTCATTTGCTGTGATACATTCAGCTTTCCTGTAATCTGCTGGATGTTTTGCTTTCTCTCGCTTTCTTGTAACCAGAGTGAACTGCAGACATATCAGGACATGCAGTTTTCAAACTGAAAACCGGTTGATTTCTCTGTTCGTCTTTACTGAAGACCTCAGTATTTCTGTGTCTGCTTTTACAGCACTGGATGGTTCAAAGGGTAGCAAAATGGCTGTGAAGGGTTTGATTGGTCTGACTCTGCACAACTTTTGCCTTTGGTAGAAAACAACTAACTGTTTCTCCTGCTAGCGCTAGACTTGTTTATTTTGGTTGTATTTACCCAGAATCCTGTGCTATAATCCTCTTCCTGCTTTTGGAATGGTCTCCAGACTACATTTGAACCACCACACCTGACTGCTTCAACAATTAACCCTGAACTAATTATAAATCTATTCCACTGAGATAACTGTTGAATCTTTAGGATGCTAAAGAGTTTGCTCATTGGTTTTGTTGCCAGGAGAGGTGCAGGTTTCTGTCGGCTAACAGACATAAAGTGGTTGTAATTCTATTCTGTTTTAATATCCTGATTTGCCTTCAGCTCCATCTGTCAGAGGTATCAAATCTCTTCCTTTAGTTGTATTGATGCTCAGTCTCCCTACAAACCTGCTGGCACCTCATGAATACACAACCAGGCCTTTAATGTTCTAAAAGTTTGTTATGAATTGGCTGCAGAGCTTCCAACAGTCAGACTCGGGTCACCAGGGAGGACAAGCCATGCATCCTGCAGCCTGAACTAACGGATGTTCCACATTTTGGCCTCCAACACTTCCTCTGGGACTTCTAATAATAGGATACTGGAGTCTAGAATTGAGGTCTAAGGATTTCTGAGCTGTCTATGACTGTGAAACAAGACTGGAGTATTTGAAGGGCAAACAGCAAGACTGCTAGTTTCCGAGATCATCACAACTAATAAAATGCTAAAGCTGAATCTATCAGGAGTTTGTGATGAGAACAGATGGAGATGTGAGTTCTAAGTTGTTATAGTGAGGTTAATGTCCAACATTCAGGTACACCAAAAAACTCATTGCTGTCTCGTTTCATTGATAATGGTTTAAAGGAAACTATTCACTCCCCTCAAATGTTTTTTTTTAAGTATTTTATTGCACAACTACTGACCTTAATGTATTCCATTAGGATTTTATATGGTAGACCAACACAAAGCACACAAGCTTTTGATATTTCGGTAACACTTTATTTGATGGGGTGTGCATAAAACTGACATGACCCTGTCGTAAACATGACATAACACCTGCCACAAAGATGATGGAGTTTTCATGATTGTTTAGAACTGTTGTCATAAAGTGTCATTCGGTAAATAATGACACTTTTAATGCAAGTTTTAATGCAACTTTGCATTACGTGTCATTATTTACAGAATAATACAAAGTTGACACTTTTAATGCACTTTTAAGGCAACATGTTACCAATATTTCTTACAAAAAAGACTGAAGTTCGATGTGTATTTGTATTCAGTTCTTTTTACTATGATTGTCCTAAAAAAAGCCAATTTTTTTTTTACAGAGGCTACATTATTAGTAAACAATCTACGTGTTTGTAATTAAACCTGAGTATAAATGTAGCTGTTGCTTTTCTGACCAGTAAGGACTAAGGAACCGCTCTGATTTGATGATGGATGGAGCTAAATCAGGACACTCTTGGAGGAAAACCTCTTGGAGAAGACCTGAGAGTGGGGGTTCACTTTACAGCAGGACAACCTCCCCAAACACATAGTCAGAGATACAATGGAATGGTTTAGATTAAAGCATATCCATCTGTTAGAAAGGCATAGTCAAAGTATAAACAAAAATGTAACTGGGAATTGGCTAAAAAAAAAAAAAAAAGTTAAAAAACAATTTATTGACATGTTCCATCCAGTCTTAGTTATTAAAAACCAGAATGGTGGGGTGCTGTGGGGGTCAGGGGTTAAACACAACCCACATAATATGGTCATCAGGTTCAAGTCCTGGCCTGATGACCGCATGTCTTCCTCTCGTTACCCACTTTCCTGTCAATTCACTATCAAATAAAGACCACTATAGCCAATAAAACCTTGAAAAAAAGTATAACTTTCCTTCCACTATTTAATTATACACCTCTTTGTGTATGAGTCATAAAACATCAATAAAAATATACTGAAGTGACAGAATGAGGAAAGCTCCAGGGGTTTGAAAAGTTTCACCAGGTGCTGTATGTATCAACTGGTTATTACACAACAGGAACAGTAACTTCCCTGTTATATTTAATTATAATCTACATCAATAAACTGTGAAAGGAGCTGCAGCTAAATGGACTGATTCATTTTAAAAGCATGTGGGAATGATAGCTGATGTTTGAAAGTTCTAAAAATTCAACCTCAGAAACGTTTTGATTAAAAAGGAAACTGAGTGCTCTGACTGCCGTTATTCTGTTAGTTAGCCTGTATTAAACCAACGCCTTGTCTCTCAGGTCGAGTCCCCAGACGGAAAGGAACTGCTCCTCCTCGTCTCCTGTGCCGCCCTCCAGCCCCACCCTGGAGGAGAGGAGGAGGCCTGGAACCCTATTCATCTGGCAGGAGCGGGAGCGGCTCCAGCAGCAGAGGGAGAAGGCCAGGTAATTACCCTGTGCTTCGTTAATAATGGAGAAACCTGGACTCAGAAAGTTTTGAGGGGTTTCTGTTGTCAACATAAATTTTGTATTGAGGAAAAGTTTGAACAATGTTCTAACAAAAGAAGAAATTAGGCCAATGAATGTGTGAGCATGTCCCGTCAGTATCAGTGTGTTTCCTTCAGTCAGTAGTGCAGTTGTAGCTGCGCTCTCTTTGTCTCTCCCGCTCATATTCATCTGAGCACACTCAATTCCAACCTCTTTATTTTGCAGTTTGCTGAAGTCATCCGCTAAACCCGGAAGTCATGTGGCCTCTGCACCACAGACAGGAAGCAGCTCATGGTGGGTTGGTTCTGAGCAGAGCAGCAGCAGTGACCCACATCTTTTAGTTCTTCCCCTTGTACTCCACTCCTCTCCACTCATGTAGTTCCTCAGCTCTTGTCAAAATAAGACAATAGAAAGCATGAGAGTGTGGGAAAAGCTTTTCCACTGTGAATTAATCACGGTGTATGTCTCCCTCTAGTGGTGGCTCACCAGAAAATGGAAGCGCCCACTCCGGCCTGCGTCAGCGATGTGCAGTGAGTCCCATCCCTCTAGTAAAGAGAGTAGAATGTCGCTCTGCTGCTACTGAAGCGTTTGTTTGTTTCAGAGTGCTGACCAGATGAGTACCGGGTCTTCATCAGTTCTTCTGCATCGCTCCAGCAGCAGAACAGGTACAGCTGACTCACCTGAACCACCTCAACATGAACTTGAGCAGTGCTCACAATGCAAATATTTCAGCTGGAGTACTCAGAGCGTTTTATAACCTCAGTGGGAACAGGACCAACACAGTAGAGGTTTTTACTTTAACTCCACCCACTGCTGGGAGAAATTCACGTTGTCTCATATTCACCTCAGCATTCTGAGGACCTTGTAGGTCTCTATAGGAAGTTTTAGCAATGTTTTAATTTATCTCCATGTAAAACAGGAAATAGTGTCAGATGTTTTTTGAAACCATAAGCATATCATTTTATTATTAGCCATTAATGACTGAATAGCAGAATTTGGACTGGGTGAAGCTAAAACTGTGAGGGTAGAACATGCTTACAGACAAAGCTGTTTTCATCTTAAATACAAAATGTTTATCTTTTGTACAGTTTTGGCTTAATTATTGCTCTGAGTTTTGTTCTTTCAGTAAATGGCCATTTAATGATTAATCGTTTACTAAACTAGCTGATGATTATTTCAGTTTAATTAATCATGATTAATCCAGTTAATCATTTCATCCCTAACCTAGTTCTAGTTCCTTCATCACTTTATATTGAGGATTGTAATATTAATATAAATTCAAGGGATTTTAAAAGTGATAAGACCAGGGGATCTTGTGCCATTTGTAACCTGGACTTTTATTAACTTAGAGGTAGTAAAACTCTCCTAATCTCTTAGTTTACATAAACTGTATGTTAAAGCTGGGTCATCGATAAATCTGCTCTTATTAAAGCTGCAATAAAGAATTTTTATAAAGAAAATGTTTTTTTTACATGTTAAAACTGTCACCATTTTGTGACAATATGTATTATGAGACAGATAATCTGTGGAAAAAAACCCTGTTATTGCCATTTGAAGAAATTCACCACTCCCGACCAAACACTACCAGTCAGAGCCAGGAGGAGGCTCTCGGTGCTGGCTGCTAAATGTGCTAATGGTGGAGAAACAGGACCACCATTAGGACATTATGTCAATTTTTTTCATCATAATGCGACTTGTATCTGATATTTTCAGCTCCACGTTTAACCTGAGAGGGAATGGTCTTCATGAAATGTGGTCCACTCAGCTTGGTGGCAGGGAGGTAAAACACTGAGTGTGAAAGAAGGAATCCCAGAGTTCAGCAATGCTGCAGGCAGTTTCCAAAGTATCAGTCAGTCAGTTAAACAGAGTGAAGATCAGGCATTAGAGCTGTTACTTCAGTCTGATGGCTTCCTCATGCAGTCTGTGGGATCAGCGTTTCTAGAGAAGTTTTCAGTTGAAATGAGCCTCCATGTCCAGATGCATCTGGAAAATGGGGAATAATGTGGAAAAGTTCAGTGTTTTTGGTCACTCATGATGCAGCAGTGTCTGCAGATGGGGACATGTTGCCATGTTGTCCAACACATTTGGAACAATGACCTATGTGTTTGAATCAGATGTGCTGTCCTCTTCGAAGACCTCCTCTCCTCCTGGTCAGGCTCAGAAACCCAACAGTTTCCTGTTTCGCACGTCTTCTCGGAGCAACGTCAAACCCACAGGTAAACACACACACGCACACCCCCCCCCAGCTCTGCTCCTTCTACAGCCCCATTAAACTCCTCTTGCTTTGCTTCTGGTTAGGGACCACGTTTACTCTGGGAGAGTCTGGGAGGAGTGAATCTCGCACCACTCTGCGTTCACCAAAGGAGGAGAGAAAAGACCTCACACAACTACGCAAGGTAAGCCCTGCTTCAACACCACTTCCACTTCATTGTCATGTCTTCATCTCTGTCTGGTGGATTACTGAAGATGTCTTCACAGCTGAACTTAGAAGCAAGTCATGGAGCTCTTGAAAGGGACATCCACATTCCTGATGCTAATCTGAGACAAGTTCTAGTCTGATACTTCAATAAAGTTAAAGGTTCAGTATCATGTAAAATCATATTATAATGGTATTTCCCTCATCTAAAACATACCTGGAGTGTTGCCTTGATTCTTTCATGTACCGTATTTTCCGCACTATAAGGCGCACCTAAAAGCCTTCAATTTTATCAAAAACCGACAGTGCGCCTTATAATCCGGTGCGCCTTATATATGTTTTAACGCGTCTTAGAAAGACACTTTAAAACACTTTATTAAGGTGTTTTAAATGTAGTAATTTATTTCAGCCACTGGGTGGCTTCCCGTTCATATTTGCTACATCTCGTTCATGGAT
>CAEFZY010059661.1:0-13866 GCA_903066815.1 Brachyrhaphis roseni | reverse complement strand
CCTTGGAAAAGCCCTGCAAACACCCGGTGTAAAGTGCCATTTTCAATAGATGGGAAAGAATTGAGCCGCTTTAACCCAAACGCAGAAGCTTACGTGCAAAGAGCCGGTTTGGAAAGAAAAGCTAAGGTATATTATTAAAACTTTAAAAACTTTTCCTCTGTACCGTCTGTATGTAGGCACATGCGGCTTATAGACCGGTGCGGCTTATGTGTGTACAAAAGTGGGTTTCCCTTTAAATGTGCTGTGTGCGGCTTATAATCAGGTGCGCTCTATAGTCCGGAAATTGCTGTAACCAAAAACAACACATAGAAGTTCTTAAAATATATAATGATTCTATCTGTACAATTTATTAAAACTGTTCTTTTCAAAGTAGCTCAAGTCTGTTAAATCCAAAATTAGCCGTTTATTAGCGTGCTAACAATTAGCTTACTAATACTGCTGATTTTATTGTAATATTAAGGGGAAAATAAATATGAACATATCATGACCTTTTCAGTCGCTATAACACACATAAACACACACATAAACACACAAAGCTCCCTAGAAACGAACTTTTCTTAATCAAATGATGCTAGTTGATCGGGTCATGCTAGCACATGTTAGCTACTTATTGTAGCCCGATATGCTAACAGGAATGCTTCTAATCAAAAACGATCCAAATTGGAATAGAAAAGCTTGTATCGTCACAGTATTTTGCCTCTTTTGCTTGTTTCATGTTTTTGTTTTGTTGTTTATGTTTTAGCGAGCTAACGGAAATTAGCTAAAAGTAGCATGTTACAGTAAACTCAAATATGCTTGTAGACTTTTAAAAACTTCAAAATTTACAAAATTTTGGTCTTTTTTGTTATTTTATAGATGTGTTAGCTTATTTGTTTTTCATTTTATAATGCTAATTGATTGGATTTTATGTTCCTAGTCAAATTTAAATTCTTAGGCTGTAAGAGTTGAGAGCAGATTAGAGATCAAATTAAAAGTAGAGTTGTGTTTTGGTCTGTGGGAAGAAATCAGGGAACTTAGAGAAATCCTTCATTATTCTGTTCTTACTAAACATAACAGGATATAACTCGGGTAAAGATGTCTGGATATTCAACATCAAAATTATTTTTCTCTGGTCTGTTCTGAACTATTTTCTTGTTATAAACTGCTATGATGTAATATGTATTCTTACTAAAATGAGTTATAAAATATTAATAGGAATATTCGTAGAAAGATATTAAAAAAAACTGGAGTAGGAGAAACCAGAAGAAAACCTAAAAAACCCAGACAGCTCAAAGATGTTTGTGCGGCAGCAAAGAATTCTGTACTGTATAATTTTAATCCCCATTATTGTCATAAATTTGTCAAAATCGTGTAATTTTAAAACATATAATGTGCTGCTACAGACAGAATGAAACACCAGCCTTTGTCTTGAGTTTATCTCCTCGTCTTTTTATGTTCCTTTCTTCTCTTCAACGTATCGCAGACACATAAAAACGTCAAACTGATTACAGGCTTCGTTTTTCTGGATGCCTTCAGTCTGCGGCCCTGAAGCCCTGAGGAGGAAAGACGAGACAGACAAAAATGTCTCAAGAAACATGAAGACGAAGAGCAGAAGATCTACGAGCTGAAATCAAGACAGAAAACACGTTTTATTCAAGTTGGTTTGGTTTATTATGAGCAAACAGGAACATGGAAGAAACATAACTGAGTCATAAATACATGAGTCAGTGACAAGAAGTTTGATTGGTGATTCATTCAATTCTTGAGGTTGTTTAAAAACTGTGAATATATAGGAAAGAATAAAACAAAGAAATATTTTATTATTTTTAATTGAACCTGTCTGCACCAATATCAAGTGCACAGCAATAAAATACTGTTATATAACAAATACAGATACAGACATGATTTTCACTGTCTGGGGAAATTTACAAACACTACATGTTCAAAAAGTTTTCAAGTTGAATTATTTCTTAATACGTGTGTAAAATGTTGAGGTCTGTCAAAGAAGGAAAGAAAGAGGAAAAAATGAGGTATAATTCTTTAAATGTTTGTTTATTTACTAGAATTTAGGATTATGACATTTTTTCCCAAATACCAAACAAAAATTACATAAAACTCCCAATAATTTGTGTCATTTTTGTTTATTTTTCAGTTGAATCAAAAGCTTTCTTCCAGGAAACAGGCTGCAATACTGTCTTTTCTCCACTAGATGGTGATAAGTCACTAAAGATTCTTCAGAAGAGCCTTGAATTCACGACTCATAACCAACAATTAAATTACTAAACGTGTGTTGAGGTTTCATATACCGATATGCCTGAAGATAATTGATCTAAACATGTGATGAGAGAAGAAAATTATGGTGATGATGAGGAGGCCTTCCAACCTGAAAGACCTGAAGTTCATCACCAAACATACAATAATACCAGAGAAGAAGAGTTATCTTGGTGTAATTTACATGGGATTTTTAATTAACTGTTAAAAAAGAGGTTATTTTATAATATTTTTCTGTCAGAAACTTAATAATCATCACAAATTACTTCCATTTGTGTTCATTTTAGACAACAAAAGTCGTTTAAATATCCTAATGAAATCTATCTGTTCTTAAACAATTTGGCATTTGTTGCTTTTGGCTAACTAAATCTAATTAGCAGCATGAAGCTGAGCCAGTAAAAAGAATATACCAGCTGTTTCAGTTTAAATTTAAAGTCACAGAGTAAGCACAAATAGCTAATTTTAGAATCAGTTTTAAGGAGTAACAAGTAATAAACATTACAACAAAATCATCAAGCAAATATACATCAAATATATACATCTGGTACTGAGTCCATTCTCTGAGCTACAGCGATGAGTTCCTCTGGATTTTAATGGGACAAGATCTGGAGAAACGTGATAGAAGGCCGACTTTGTAACTGTCTTTATGTGACTCTGAATGTTCAGGTCAGAATCCATCAATAAACCCAGATTTTATCTCTCTAACGCAACAAAACAAAAAACCTTTTAATGAGACGACATTTTCCATACTTCACTTCCATCTGGAGACGTCTGAACTAAATAATGAAACACCACAGGACATGTTGTTGTTTGTTTTTATTGTGTAACAAATGCCTGATGGTTAGAGATTTACGTGCCAATGCAACATTATCATCACCCAAAGTTTCTCTGCAGAATATTCTGTTCACAGATATGATCGGTTATTAAATGGTTGTTCATGCTGGGACTTGAGCATCAAGATTCCTCTGAATAATGAGCTTCTTAAAAACTAATTTTACGTAACAACATAATTTCACTGCAGATGCAACTATTTCTATGTAATTTTGTAATAATTTACCTGAAGAAACAAGGTGATGATCATGAAAACATTAATGTTGCTGAAGCTGGAGGTTCAGCGTTCAGCTACATCGATACGGTTTGGATTGAAGAATATTTATGCTAGACGTTACAAACCGCTGCGTCTCCGTTTCAGGTTAGGATTCCTCTTGAGAAGCTAAAGCTAGTTGCTAAGTAGATCAATGTGTGGGTTTCCCTCCTGGAGCGGAAAACATGGTGGTGTCCAGCTGATCCAGTGGAACCAGGAACCAGTTACTGGAACTGGTGGACTTTAACTAACTGGATCCTGATCTTCACCAGTTGGTCCTGTAAAATTCCTCGATGTTAGATTTGTTTTAAATAAACTGCAACAGTCAGCATTTCTCTATATGTAAGTAAAAATGTAAAGGGAGTGGATGTTAGTTTGTTTATTTAAAATTATAATTCATATGTAGGATATAAGATCCAGTAACCATTATGAGTAAATAAAGACGCTAGCATTGTTTTGGTCGTCCATGTTGTGTGTAATCTATGTAAAGTATAAATTTATAACCCATAATCAACACTGCGGCAGCAACTGTACGTGTTAAAAACCTCGACACACCCGACAGCGTCTGTAATAAACATCCAGCTGCGGTTTACCACCAAACTTTGGGTTTAGTCACATTTATATGTTTAAACAATAATCACAACTCAGCAAATCTTTAACGGAAACTTTTATTCTGTTCCAACAGGGTTAAAAATTACAATCTGGCAAAGATTGACATGCAAACACACAGATTTGTTTGTTGCTTTACATAAAAGTAATTAATAAAACAATAAAAAAGCTGCTTGACGGAGAAACACCGCAAGTCTAAAGAACAGTACATTAAAAAGAGGATCATGGTCACATATAAACATTATAATTATGTGTAAAACCATTATTTTTATTCCATAAAAAGAAAATATTTAGTGGCAGGAAGAGTTGGGACATAAAATGCTATTCATTTTCAATAATTTGTCTTTTTTTATTGGGAGAAATCACATTTTACCTACTAAATACAGTAAACATGCAAAACTTTAAACAAACAGATTTGTGTTCTGTATGTTTGCCTTAATAAAAGCAATTTTGCTAATTTTCTATGTGTCAAGAAAGAAAGAAAAATAGAACCCAATTTAATAAAAAAAATAGGATTTAAGTCACTTTATTTAGCAAAGTTTATTAATTTAATAAAATATATTTGGGTAAAAGTCAAAATGCAAAAGGTGTGATTATTTAACCATAAACATTTGTGTCTTAGCCAATATTTTCTGTTCCAAGATAAATCAGAGATTTATGGCCAAAATAAAATTTAATTTAATTATGAAAACAAAATTATAAAATTATGAGAATGGAGTCAAAACATTTCGAAAATAAAGTCAAAATAATAAAAATAAATTTACAATAATATGAATTTATTCTCGTAAAACTACGACTGTATTATTGTAAGGCTTTATAAGTATTTATTTTCTATTATCATTATTATTATTATGGTCCCAATACTCCATCATAGTCACAATATTTTATTTTGTCCTAAATAAAAATAGAATCGTATCAATCTTGAACTAAAATCAGGGGCCACTCAGAATCATTGCAGGCCATAAATGGCCCCCGCTCCACACTTTGAACCCCCCTGACCTAAACATAACGGACTTTCAGATATCTCCCCTCATCTCCGTAGCTCTTAGTGACGTCGGAACCACGTCCGCGGTGGTGACGTCAGCGGTCACGCCGGTCACCGCCGGCTCCGGCGTCGTCTCGCGGACCATGATCACCGGTCCGGCCGTGTTGGCCGTGTCCGGTTCCGGCGCCAGCGTGCTGCCGTCTCCGGAGGTGAACGTCAGCGAATCCGTGGTCACGACCAGCAAGGGCGGGACGGTGGCGGCGTCCGTCACGTCCACAACTACAACAACTTCTTCTTCCTCCTCCTCCTCCTCCTCAGTCTCTTCCTCGGTCTCTTCCTCGGAGGACTCCTCGGAGGATTCCTCGGAGCCTTCGGAAAGTTCCGCCAGGTATCGCTGCGGCTGGTTCTTGTCGGGGATGTCGGCGTCGTGTCTGTGGCGAATCTGCGGATAAGATCAACAATAAACGTTTTACTGCTCAGATTTATGACTTCATGCGCTTTAAACGAACCGGGCGATGTTTAGAGGGAAAGAAAGTCGATTTTAATTTAAGTTTTTTATGGAAAATGGAGAACAACCACACTTTTTATTTTTTATCGTGTCCTGTCTCTCAAAACTCTCTGAAACCACGGAGTATTAGGACCACACTAAGCAAATAATATTAATACAATGACGAAAATAAAGTCATAATATTACGATTTAATACTCGCAACATTAAGACTTCACTTTATTTTAATAATATTATGACTTTATGTACATATTTTTGTAAAGTTTTGGCTGTACTAATGATTAAATGAAAAATCTGTAAAATTTGACTTTTTTATCCAATTAATCGATTAAACATCAGATTATTTGATAGATTAGTTGATGGTTTGAGTTTTTCAGTACATCAAAACACTAGAGAGTTAAATTATGTCACTCTATTTAATAGACTAGTCCAGGGTTTCTCCAAATGGGGCCTGCGGACCCTTCAGGGGCCAGCAGGTGGCGCCAAAAGGGCCTCAGAAACCTGGAGGGAAGGTTGGAAAAAAAATGCAAAGCTAAAAAGAAAATGCAACTAATAAATTTTTTATCAGATATTTTAAATGTATTTTTTGTATCTAAATTATAACCTTTATTTCAATCATTATTAGAAAATGTGAGTTAAAATAACTTATTGAAATGTTATTTGCCACGCTTATCTTTCTAATTAATCAAATTAATCAAAGATGGCCGACTAAAATCAAACTTCTAAGGCAACATTTATGCTAAACAAATGTAATTAAAGTGAGAAAAACAGTCTAACATAAATTTTTCTTTCCATATTTTGTAGAATCATCTGTTTGTTTGTAAAGGAAGTCCCCACCTAGAAGTTAACTCTGTTTTGGGAGTCATGACATGGAAAACGTTGGGCACTCCTGGTCTAGTCAAAGCCCAGATGAAAAAAATGAAGCAGAGCAACATTAGACAGAAGAGTTGGTTAAAAATCCTCCAAAATAACATGAAATGCTGCTTTTCCAAACTAATCTTTTCCATTCTGGCTCCTTCAATTAAGTAACAACATTGACAAATTTGTAGAGTTTAAATATAGAGATAAATAAATAGAGATAGAATAAAAATAAAAACAGAAAACACACCCATAACGCAAAAGATATGAAGAAAATGATTCAGATTGTGGATTAAATCTGATTCTCAGTAATAATTAATAAAATAATAATAAATGATATTTGCAGGGTGTTTGTGTTCTTACTGGTTTAGCGTCCATCGTCGTCGTCAGAAGAACAAGAAGGAGAGCGACGTTCAGCAGCCCCATCTCTGATTGTTTACTGTCTGTCTAAGAAACAAAACATCAACAAAAATCACATTTAAACTGAAGAGATGAGAAAATACACACAGGTCACTTTAACACTGCAAAAACATAAAAACCTAACAAGTATTTTTGTCCATTTGATATTGCAAACGTCTCAGTACATTTGAAATAAGACAAAACTAATTTATAAGTAACTTTTCTGTAACGTATTGGAGGTTAAGTAAATAATTCCTTGATATTGATAAAAAGTAAAAACAGATTATTTCGTTTTTAAAGTGAAAAATGTCATGTTGAAAGTGAAACAATCTGTCCTGCTTTCTTTAAGTAGTTTTGTTTCATTAAAGTGTATTTTATGCTAAAAACATCAAAATTTTGCAGTAAAATTTGATTAGTTTCTCTAAACTTTGACAAAACTCCATGAATATGGATAACAAATCCTTATTTATGTTATCAGAGTCGGTCAGAAATCAGGCAGCTCCTCACCTGTTGTGTTAAATCCTGAGTTTCGGTGCAGAAATGCCTCTGAGCTTCCTGCAGGCGCTGCTTCCTTTATCTGGGCCGGGCTCAGCGGGGGGGCGGGTTCTGGTCGGGTCAGGCCGTGATGGACGGCAGACGTGGGGCGGCGGTTGTGTAAGATCGGTTTTCCCTGGGCTGAGGTGCAGAGGAGGAGCAGAGCGGGAGGTTTACCACACGGTCCAGAATAACCAGCAGACTCTTTGTGTTGAGACTTTTACTGTGAAATCAAGTCTACAGGAAATGCTGCTAAACACGCTACCTTTTAAATTTGAGACATAGCATTAAATCATGTTCAATTTATCCAACTGTTTTAAAATTTACATAAAATTTTAGTTTTGTCTTTTTCAGACATTCACCAAACTTCACTGAGAGCATAGAAGAATTAAATAGGAAATGGAATATTTAAACTTTCTGAGCAAATTGAAGGTGACATACTGTCCTTCCTTGAACAGGTTAGGATATGTCCTATACAAAACATATTCATTATATTCTCTTTTTTTGCACAAAGTCATTCTTAGATAATGAGATTTTAGCTGTTTTTGTGGCGTCTTGTCACTTTAAATCCAAAATGGCTGCAAACAGGTGCGGAATCATACAACCGCACACGTTTGAAAAGCAGAAGTGGAGCCTCCTGCACAACCAACAAGAATGCACTAAGTGGTTTCTGGGTGTTAAGTCAATAATAAGTCACTTGTCTCTTCCAGCAGCCATTGTACAGCACATACAACAGTAAAACCAGCTGACCAAACATGCTGGAGTTCTGCGGAGGTTGCTAGGTGAGGAGTAATGTGATGATTTGTGACATTATGTTCAAAGTTTTTTTTAAAAAAGCATTTAAAAACAGTGTTTTTTAAGCGCCTGGGTTGTTTTTAGAAGCAGTAGAAATCTAAATTTAAGTATAAATTTGTGCAAAATGTTAATTCTGACTGTCGGAAGAGAAAAATTGGGTCTAAATTGGCATAATTATCTTGCCGTGTGACCTAAGTATTAAATAAATATGATGCAAACAAAAACATTGAGCTGAATCTGCTGAATCTGACAAGCAGGTCAGACTCAGTTGTGTTTATTTTTCTCACTTTTTGAGTCTAGCTAGCCTCACCTTCAGGGAAGGAGTCGTCAGGAATTCCTGTCAGCCAATCAGACGTCAAGGAACGGGATCAATGAACTCTTCTGCTTTTTCTGACAATTCCTTTAAACGAGAGAACAAAATATGTCAACAGAGTATTTTAAAAGGTGAATCTATCTGTAGGCTGAAAGAATTTCACATTTAAGGTTTTACTGTATTTATTTTAACACTTTTTTGTGTACACCTGAGCTTCCTCTCTATGGAACAATAAAGACTATTTCTGCTCTTATTACACATGTAATCCTTCTACTGAATAAAAACAAGTTTTCTTCAGTTTATATCATTTATCAATATCTAAAGGTATATCTATTCATGATCTAATTATAGTCTGTATAAATTTTCCGTTTTGTAAATGATCAAAATAACATATTCAGACACCTTTTTTAGCATAACAATTCAAGGTTGACTAAAACTAAAACACCTACCAGAACTTTTTTTTATGAAGTTAAAATTAATCGACTCTGAGTCACCAACTTATCTTTTTTTATGTGATGACAGTGAAATGATGTGACATTACAGAAGCAGTTTCCTGGAGTTTTGTCCAGTCGGTGGAATGTAACATTTGAGACGAAGTGAAGCCAGACTGTGACACCACCGTGTTACTTCACCGTTTTGAATCTTTCCCCACATCTCTTCCTCTCTGCTGCTGCTTGAGAAATTCCTGCGCAGACCTCATCGTGAATCATGAACGAGTCGGAGGACGGTTTCATTTCAGGGCCCAAACCAGCACAAAGAATGCAGAACCCAGGAACCATTTATAAAACCGACAGTAAACAGTGTGAACATGTACCGCAAACACTGATTCCTTTAAATATAGATATGTGCCCTATACATTAAATACAATAAATAACCCTCAACAAAACACAGAGCAATGGCTTCTAATGACAGCTGTAAAATTAAACACAGATAAACTGGGCAGTGTTAATTATGATGCAGTTAAAAGAAATATACAAACATGAAAAAATTGCACATGAAAACATGCATGTACTTAAATTTCACTGAAATAATAAGAAAACTCACTGCTAACAATAATCCAACAGTTTCAAATAGCAACAGAAAAAGTGGGAGGAGCTGGCGGCTGCCGGTTGCTATGGTAACCGACTGATTTAAAAAAAAATTGTTTTAGGACTAAATAAACCAATTCTGACAAACTTTGCATCTATAAAATAAAACAAAACCAAAAAATAATATTGTTGAAATAAAACCTGTTAATAAATATAATCAATATTGTTGATATTGATATTATTTAGTTAAAACAAGATCCTTTAGTTTGCTGAAATTTGAATGTTTTTACCTTAGTGTGTTTCTGTATGTTTTTACACAATAGCTAATGGTATCTATGCTGAGCTAACTAGCATTACTTCAAGAAGCCGCAGGTCTTTTTAGCGTTACATAAACTCACTGGCTAACTAGCTTCATAAATATGTGTTTTTGAATAATTAGCCTCCAATTAAAACACCTAAATTGGACTCTTTGTCCTCCAGATAATCGTCACAATGCTAACCCACAGAACTGAAACACAAACAAGTCTTTCATTTATGATCCGGAGACAGCTGCACTATTTCAACCAAGTATTTTAAAATTTCTTGATGAAACTACAGAAGCGTATATGTATGCGTAAATCAACTGATAACATAAAAAAGAACTTCCTCCTTGTGGTTAGTGCAAAAACGTTGCGTGCAGACGATTTGGGTAAGACATATAGACCGACTTCCTGGGTCGCACAGCAGGACTCTGAATAAACACGCCTGAGTCAGAATAAAAAAGGACAAGAAGCTGCTGCAGCCGCATTATTCAGAATCCGCTGGTGGAAAAATCCCCGTTGAGCTCAGTGATGAACATCACCACCGTGTTGTGGTCATGTTCAGGAAGAGCTCAAATTATATTTAGGCTAGTAAACAGTGACTTGGAATGTGGCTAAAATGAAACATTTTGCATGAGTAAAGTATTAAGGGGAATTTAGATAAAATAATCTGGCTACTAATCAGGAAATTTAAACCAAAAAACTCATGTTTTTACATTAATTATACATATTTACAATAAAAGGCTTAGGTGTTCTTTAATTTTGAAAAGTTTTAAATTACCAATAATTTTTCTTCTTCTTTTCCACCAGTAAAAACATCCAGTTTTTGTTTTTGTGACTTTTGTTTTTCCATTCAGTTTCAACGTTTAACATTCAAGTTCCTCTCCTTTCTCATTACTTTAACATTCATGTTGACAGCTGATCATAATGTTCTTTAAACATATTTATATAATAGTAAATAAAAAGCTGCACTGCATTGACCCAAATCAAAAGCCTGGACGTCAGTCGGCACTAATTCAGTTTTTTGAGGAGAACTGATTAGAGTTGATGATGAGCAGCTGGACCTCCTGCTGATTGGTCCATTCAAACCTCAGACGTTGGTTCCACCTTCAGCTGTGGCAGAAACTATGGAGGAGTTTGGATTCTGATCTCTGTTGGTTCTTTTCAAGTTTATGGTGACAATGTTTGACTATATCAGTTGGTTCTGACTGGTGTTTGAAGGAACCTTCAGAACGAGGTAGGTGGTTCCTGAAGGCCATTAAAGCCTCAACTGCATGAGATCGATGTTGAAACTGATTGAAACTGATTGTCTCTTTGGTTGTAACCAGGTTGGGAGTAAATGCCAGACCACCAAGTATCGTGTAAATGACTGTAATTCTGTCACATATATATGTTTTTCCTTTACAGTTCAACTGGAGACCAATGAAAAGAGTTTTATCACCATTGAGTCGAGCAGCGCCTCCAGCAATGTGTCGTCTTTTTGCTCAAATACCTAAATGTCAACTTTGAATTCTGGTGTCATAATATTGTACAACACTGGGTTTCTGATGCACATAGGACTGTGCTGCAATTAAAGGGAGGGGTAAATTCACTGGGTTGAGTGGATTTGCCTCAGTCATAGACGGTGGATTGTCATCGTGGTATAGTTATAAGCTCCTGCTTTGCCTCAATCTGTACCAGGATGTCACTGATCTCTGGTAATTTCTCTAACTATTAAATCCCAAGTCTAAAACATGTAAAGTTTTGAACTTGAATACGGGAAATGAAGTCATAAGGAGTAAACAGTATTTTGAAAGCTAGATTGATAATCACTTTAAGGGAAGCAATATCCAGTTTATTACTGGATATTAAAAACTGAACGTTTGGCTTCAGTTGGAACTGAATCTGATGCTAATGTTAGTATATCTGTTTGAAATCAGTTCTATGAAAACGTGAACTATTGTATTAAAAACCATCATCTACTTTATAAGTTAAAAGCCAAACTGGATTTTGTCTCTTTTTATTATTATTATTCTCTTCAGACTCTACAACTGTGAAAGAAATCATTTGTTATAAAATATTTACCAGATATTTTTTATGGTAATGTTTGTCAAGCTCTGGTTTTAAAACCAGTAACTTCTCAGCATAATACAAGAGTTTGTTTTAAGGAATAATTCCTTAATATTGATTAAAAAGTTCTAATTTCATTGTCAGATTATTTCACTCAAAATATGTTAAAATATCTTTTTAAGTTAAATAATCTGCCAATGGACTTTTTCATAAACATAGACATTTTTAACTTAAAACAACCTCATATTTCTAGTTGAAAAGTTATTTGTAAGTTGATTTTGTCTTATTTTAAGTGTATTAAAATATTTGTGCCATAAACTAGACTAATACTACCTGCTAAGATGTTGTGGTTTTGCAGTGTTTCTGTTCTGGAGGAAAATATTGCAACATTTGTCTAACCTGCTGTTTTATTTTTTAACAAATGTACTTGCTGAACTTTTCTGTTGAGACTCGCAGGTTTAAAAAAACATGCAATGTGGTTTATGGAGGAATGTTTTCATTAATTTTAATTAGTGTGTTTGGGCCTGAAATCTTTTCTCTAGTTACTTTAACTATGATAAACTGTTTCTCCAAACAAAGAACAGATTTCAGCTCTAAAGATTCAGAAGCATCAGCAGGTTTCTGGCAGAAATCATTTTGTGTAAAAGATAAAATCTTTGTGGGATAACAGAAGCTGCTTTGGAATGAGAAACAAACCCACTGCAGATGATTTACTGAGTAAAACATGAACATTCATGTTTTCAAACTGCAACAGAAACGTTTGGCTCCAGATTTTATCTAATCCCAACAGCATTAAGTGATTAAAAGTTTTGGAAAATATCAGGATATTTTAATTGATTTGCTACGTTCAGCTGCCTGATTCAACTTGTTATCCTCAGAAATCAATCCAACTCCTGAGTAGATAAACAATCCTCATGTCTCTTCCTTCTCATTTCTGCCAAATAAAATAAATCATACACCAGTAAAAGTATCACATTAACATTTTTATTTGAATGAAACAAGTAAATTCCCCAGTGCAATGGCTTGGAATATCATTAAGTGTGCTTACTGCATATATATTTAATACATCACATACTTTCACTATGTTAACTTATTTCTAAATATCCCAATTTCACACTAAATGTTTAGCTTGCTCCTGTATGTATATTTTCTTTATTAAATCAATAGTATTGTTGCTTTTTCATGAATAATGCTGCAGATAATTCATGTTTTTATTTGCACAGAGTTAAATGTCACTATGAAAAATAATAAGAGGAATGATTTTAACTGATTTTATTTAGCACAAAGGAAAACCAATGTGTTATTTTAACACATTCAGGTAAAAGTTCAATTTAATTTCATTTGGCTAAAATCAAGTTTCCAGGTTCAGGAATATTTACTGACATCTAGTGGTGACAAAAAGTACTGCTCAGTTTTCCGAAACAAAACATCACCCAGTTTGATCAGAACTGCTCCAAATTTATATTTTTAAAGCATCTCTTTGCTTTTTTTCTATGTATATAATTGATTATTATGTGATAAATAAAACTAATCAGCTGTTTGTGTCAACAGCGGCCGAACCGGACCGGAACCGGACCGGAACTGGACCCGTAGATGGACGAACTCAGGACCAGTACTGCTCCCTTATCTGTTCCTGCTTGATGCGAATGTTTTTATAAACTCAGTTAAGTCAACCGCAGAGTTTCAGACGGACAGAAAGTGAAACTTTTGAGTTTTTTTCTCTTGAAATGAAACTTTGGTTCAGACAACAGTTTCCGTTCTGTTTGTAAACCACACAGGAGTCAACATTCACTACACCTGCTAACAGGCTAGCAGCTAACAGGTTAGCAGCTAACAGGCTAGCAGCTAACAGGCTAGCAGCTAACAGGCTAGCAGCTTTCAGCTTTCCTACACCATGCTAACAGGTTGTGGTCTAATCAAAGTAGGAAAATTACATTTTCTTTTCTTTGTTGTTTGGAAAACCTTCTTATTTCCAAACTATGTCACATTTAAATGGCTTTAATTTGTCTTGTTTGCTGCTGTTTGCAATAATTTCCTGTAAATGGGCATCATTTATATGCGGGCGCTGTACCGGTCCATCGTGGTGAAGAGAGAGCTGAGCCAGAAAGCGAAGCTCTCAATTTACCGGTCGATCTACGTTCCCACCCTCATCTATGG